>JASSUY010025150.1:0-59048 GCA_032466535.1 Forpus xanthops
TCTTCTCCAGGCTGAACAGCCCCAACTCTCTCATCCTATCTTCATAGGGGAGGTGCTCCAGTCCCCTGATCATCCTCTTGAACTCTTTTAACTTTGAATGAAGAATGCAGGAATAAGGCAGTTAATATACACTGCAACTGTGTCTTGGAGAAAGGTAACTGTGAGGCAAAAATTCCTACATCATCACATTTGAGTTTCAATAAATTGTCAACTCAGATTATCAAGGTTCTGATTTAACCTGCTCTTCCTTTGCATTTGTGCAGATGCTTGTGCTCCTATGAGTACATTTGTTTTACATGTATTTACAGCCTATCTACCTAATTTAACTATGTATTCTATAAAACTCCCCACAATCTTGCAAAATAGATCAGAAGTTTCAGGGTGCCTTTTAGGAAAGGTACAAACTCTATTGTACAGTGATTATCACATTGACTATATAATACAATTTTTGAAATAACTAAATTGTTCAGATTAGTTTTACCCTCTTCTTGACTGTAATAAAGCTTTATGGGTAACTGTAATTAACCTCTATTGATGTTAATTATGCACAAAGTGGGATCCTGGAACTGCTGACCATGCATTTCATTAAACGACTCAGGAGGTGATATGGGTTGCACACTGTTTATATGCACTCTTTCAACTTATTGTACAATGTAATGCTGAAGTGGGAAATGTTGCTTTGAAAAAAATGTGCTGAATTTCTTTGCATAGTAAAATCATTGAAGCTCATTAATCTATGAGCTAAAACAACTACAGGTTTCACCAGTTTACCTCTGTAAGGGTCTTGCTGTGAAAAACTTTATAAAAGGTTATCAAACCTAATTAAACTCAAATACCTCAAAAGACTCCTTTTATGAAGGCCCTGTTCCATTAAGAGCTGATACACAGAATAAGAATGCAACTCAAAGCATTGACGTTACAGGTTGTGGCAGTAACCTCCTGAAATATGGAAGGGTGAGGACACAATTACCTTCCATTTCATGACGTAAAGGCGTCGACATTTCAACAGGCAACTGCTCAAGTAGTTATCATAGAATGATTTGGCTGGACAGGACCTTAACGATCACCCAGTTTCAATCCCTCTGCCATGGGTATCCTACATAATGCCTAGATTTTATAGGTCAGTTGTAAAGATTTCTTAAGGAATATTTCTCACTCTATTAGCATACAGAGAATTAACAACTTCTGTTTTATGCAGGAATCAAAATTGTTTCTCAGTGCAGCTTCCCTAAGCTGCAAGCAATGCTAAAATTATAGCCTTGCAAATTCTACAGGCAATCTAAAATAATTAAATTGAAATAGCCCATTTTCTGTTAGAATGAAGAAAGTTTAACTGGCCATAAGTATGTTTAAAACGTGTGTAGAAAAACAACAACCCCTCCAAAAAAAGCACGTTCAAGTTTGTGATTTTGTGTGCCAATTGGAGCCCAGGGTAGAAACTTTATAGTAACAACTGAGGGCTCAAGAATCTATCTCTATCAGGAGCAGGGTCTCTGAAAATACCTTAATTTTTTTTAGGTCTGCTCCAGTTCTGAGGCCTGGGAGAAATAGAAGGGGGTAAAAATGTTTGGTTTGGGATAATGGTCTTGTACTGAAAAAACTGGTTTGGTCCTCATAACCATTTAGATGTACAGAGTTCCTTGGTGCAATGAAACCTCTCCAGAAGTAGTCCCTCACATACATACTTTCTTGCCATGGAAATATCCAGTGAGATCTTCCTCAGTATAGTGTAGAGTTCTTATCTGAATACTAACTGAATTGCTTCACTATCATCAAAGACAAAATCAGTGCTTTATTAATACCACCTTTTATCACCAAAATTTCTTCCTTTGATAGTTTCTTGTGGGTTAGGATTAAAATGCCCAATGCCATAGTGACATTATAGCAGCTATAACCATAAAATCTATTCAGCTAAACATACTTGCAATATGTATTTTAGATATTTAATATTTTAAGTCTTTGTGAAGCAACAGGTTTAAAATGCAATTTGTGTCAGCAACAGTCATATAGTTGAACAAGAAATCAGCATATTGTGAAGTCTGATAAAGCTCCCAAAAGTTCTTTTTCTCTTTGTTAATCACTATGTAATTGCAATGCGTGAGTATAAAAGTGGTCCAAAGCAGTGTCATTATACATGTCACAGCTGAAGAGTTTGGCATTGCAAAGTACCGCACACTAAAACTAACTAAAGTTTATTTTTCTTAGTTTCCCATCCATAAACCTTATCAGCAAGCGCAAGCACAAACTTTTCCCCCCAACTGGTTTACTCACATATCTAGACTGATTTCTTTCACCCACCCCAGAGTTGTGTCCCTTGCCTCATGTCTTCCTTTGGTTAATAAACAATCGCCTCTAGTAACACATGGCTGATAGATGGAACCTTTAATTTTTGTTCCCACAAGTCATCTTATTGTCTGCTTTCCTAATCACTGCAGAAAATATCACTATCCTCATACCAGTCTTCCACAAGTAATAACTTCGGTTCAGACACCTTTGTCTTTCCAACGTGCTATTTATATCTACCTTTTTACAGATTTATTTTTTTCCAGAATAACCAATAAAATATGGACCCTTATCAAAGCATACAGATGAAGATTTCATCTAGTCATTTTCTTCTATTTATATAATGTATTCTTTGCCCAACCTTCACAAATACAATCTTCTCTATTTCCACCCTAATCTTCCAGAAAAATATCGAGGAGATTTATTTCTGGTACTACTTCTTCATTTGTAAGTCTCCTATAAGCAGCTCTCTGTGGTTCTCTTTCTGTTAATCTAATCAAACACAAGCTGCTCACCATCAATTTCTAAGCTGTTTGCAGTCTTTTCCCATTTTTTTGCTATTGTCCTATCAGTTGTTAAATAATCTCCCATTCATTACAGAGAAGCCACTTGTCTGACTGTTGACTAGTCCATGCCATCAACCTCCTGTATGGCTGGATTCACATTAAAACAATCTTTCTCGTTTTTCTGTGAAGCTTCTTGTACCTGCAGGGAATTATCTACAAGTGCAATGTTAACTCTCTCTCTTCCTTCATTTCCATGATATACTGAAAGCTTACAGAAACTTCATGAATGTTTGAAATACTAAATGCTGTCTACCTGAACTCTGTTGCTCTCTTGTACTTTTTGACTGGTCTGCCCAGGAGCTACCTGTTCTTTAAACACTGAGTACAGCTTCCCAGGGACAAAGATATATTTTTCTGTGTTTGTAGACCAGATACAATAGACAGCGCAAGACAAGGCTGATTGTTAAGCAATCTGTAGTACCAGTTAATGGTACTTAGCATTACTGCTTTATATAATTACTTATACAATACTTACAGATTTCATGAATAAGATAAACCGTATTCTCCAAGTGTTAAAGCAGATTGTGAATTCCCCAAAGCACCTGTTTGAGGTTTCTAAGCAGATTTTTAATTCACCTTCTGTACCTTCAAGCTTGTTTTCAGATGCTTTGCAGTAAGTAATAGATTGCCTGGGGATGCTGGGATGTCTCCCTCCTTGCAGTTTTCTAAGAAGACTCTTGACAAACACTTGTCAGTAAAGACTTGGGAATAAATGATTCAACTTTGGGGCAAGGGGCTGGTCTAGGTACTAGATTATTTCTCTCCCTGTTTCTATGCTTCCTTTTCAAATGTAACAAAAGCCCCATCTTAAAAGTCCTGACTATGGAAAGCACACAAATAATGAAATAGACCTTTCTGCAGACAACATATGTCACCATTTAGATGAGGTGCTGTTGTGGCTTAAGGCCCTCATGCAGTTCTGTTCACTCACTCCCCCCTCTTTCTTCCCCCCACTCCTAGAGGGATGGGGAGAAGAATCAAAAGAATGCAACTCCCACAGGTTGAGATAAAAACAGTTTAGTAACTAAGGTATAACAGAAATCACCACTACTACCACCAGTAATAATACAAGAGAAATACAAGAAAAGAGAATACAACAGATCTTTACCTGATACCTAGCCACGCCACACAGTGCACCCCATCACCTCATATCGAGTCCTGAACACACTGTGCACACCCCCCCTGCACACCACCCTGCCAGGTCTCTGTTCTCCGTTTCTACCTCCCAGACATGACATGCTGTGGTATGGAATACCTCTTTGGTCAGTTTGGGTCAGGTGCCCTGTCTCTGCTTCTGCTCGGCTTCTTCCCGGCTCCCTTCCTCCCTGGCAGAGCATAAAACTCAGAAAGTCCTCGGCCAGCCTAAACATCCTAAACCATGACTATAAACACTGGTGTTATCAGCACTGTTCCCAAGCCAAAAACCCAAACCACAGTGCTGCACTAGCTACTACTTAAAGGAGAAGGACAACTGCTGCTGAACCCATGACAGGTACTTGAGTACCAGCAGCTGTGTACACCTGGGCAAGTACTCGGTCCTTTTTGGCTTAAATAGATAAGCCTCTTCTAGAACTAGTTTAGATGTTTCCACTCAGCAATGTCAAGCCCAGCACAACCTAGCTCTGGGTTTCAAAAACAGAGGAAGTTGGTTTCAATCCATAGGCAGGAGTAGTGTTGAATTGCAATTATTTTCAGCTGTTTAAGCACATTTCAGGCTTCTACAGTCAGACTCCCTGGCCAAGGAAATTAGTTTAATTTTCTTCCATCATGTTCAAGAATGTAAACATTTCTTTATGAATGTTTCTATCTGAAATATGTAATTAGATCACTACCTGGTGTATCTAGCTGTCTTTGCAACAAAACTTGGAAGATGAGTCTTAGGAATTGTGTCTATCCGCTAGAGTCACGTAAAGCAAATCCGAAGTCCTCCCTAGACTTCAAGGGATTTTGCCACTGGGGAAAAAAGAGGCCAAGATTTCACCTTGGTCTTTTGCTTAGTGGTTTATGGAGCTTAATCTGTTACCCGAAGTTGTTTTAATGAATAATTAATAGTTTCCTTTTATGTAAATTTGAGTATCAAGTTTCTGAAACACTTCAACAAATACAAATACATTGTTTATGCTAGTTATGTGACATGCAAGACCATAAATCCAATCAATACTTGGCCAAAAACCTTCACTTTGTCAATCCCTAGTATGCATTATAAACAAAAGTTGAAAATCTTTATCAGCAATGCTCATTCCATGATTTGCCTCAAGTTTATTGCAGTCTACTATAACTTAAAATGAAAATATGAAAAACTGTGTTGCATGAGAAAACTTCATACTAGGCCGCATAAAAATAAAGAGCAGGTGGTGAAAGGGGGTGTTGAAAACACAACACAATGGTGCTTAATTTTAAATTCTTTTAAGAATTGAGATATACTTTCTGCATCTTCCTACTACAGAACTGACAAAAAGCTAATTACCAAACACAAAAATGCTGCAAGTTTCTTGTCAGGACTTTTTAATATCTTTTATTGACCAATTTGAATAGCATCCAAATTAAAGCCCAACTGTTTACAGTAGTATTTGTCAACAAATATATTAAAAGAGCAAGGATTTTTTTTTTAACTTCATGTTTTAACCTACCACAATTTAAGAAAAATTGTTAAATATATTATAAGGATCGCCTTAGCTTGTCTCACTCTGAAATTACCCAGGCAACTTTCTGCCTTTGTTAATCTGATAGGCATATGCTAGTATCAGTACCCCTAGATTCTATGAAGAAACATGCTGTTTGTGTATGAATGTTGTATGCAAAGGAAATAAAAATCAAGTATTAGACTAAGTTCTTGGGCTTGTCTAGAAAAGAAATAAAAGGTAAGCTAAACTACCCTTGAAGCCCACAATTTCATGTTCAAACAATAAAAGTCATGCTACACAATTATTAAAACAGGCTTCTGAAAATCATTGCGTGCATATTTTAATATTTAGATGCATTTCATAAATAGGTAAAGTAAGATACAAAGTTTGCAAAGCAACTGAGTCCACCTCTCAAAGTAACAGTTATTTTCCTACCATTTAAACAAGTATTTTACTGCTTTGGTACAAAACACACTGTAGGTTTGTTTAAACAAGTATTTTACTGCTTTGGTACAAAACACACTGTAGGTTTGTTTTGTTTTGTTTTTTTCTTTTACTGCAAAATTACTCTTCCATCACTTCATAATATTTATGTCAATAAACTTTTAGAAATCACTGATGAATATTAATTTGTTGCCAAAAGCATATGCCTTAATTTTATCAGGCAGAAATAAGTACTAGTCCAGAAAACTTTCACAAAGTTTGAGCCAGACATTGTAATGATAAAAAAGGAATAGCAGAGCAGAATTACATGTCTTCTAGCATGGCATTTTCATGTGAGGCATATCCAGCCCAAGTTACTTTGTGTTAGGGAATTCACAGATTCTCAGTACGACACAATTCACGTCTTTTCTGTCCTTTTCTGTCTCATAGAAGTATTTTTGACAAAGTCCCAGTTTCATCTACAATACCAAATGAATCCACATGTACAACCTTTATTCTTACATTTCCTGGCCACCAGACACCTTTGATTCCAGTAAAAAGAACTCCTCCCTATGGTTTTGTCTGCCTATTCGATAGCATTTTTGCATTTTGCACCAACAAACAGTTCTTGCCTCTCCAAATTTTCCACCTTAGCTTTAAAGTCTTTCAGTGGCTTTCTTATTGACCTTATCCTTGCTTAGGCAATTCTTTCTTTAAGTGCACTGCCTTCCTGAATACTGCTTCCCAATATGCTGCTTCAAGGCATTTATACGAACAGGGTCTTTCTCTCCTTTCTCTAATCTTTCAGCCCCATTAACCTTGGTTTGTTTTGTCTTTATTTTCATGATAGGCAGATGCTTAACACTTTTGAGCTTCATCTACAAGGATCCAGTGCCACCTTGTAGTCCCAATTAGATAGAGACCTTGGATGAGGAGGGCATACATACTCCGAAGTCATTCACTTATCACAGCTGGTGCACAGCTTACCTACCCTTCGGGCCAGCTGAACACCTTTTGATTGCAATACTGCAGTGGCTACTCTGGAAGGTGAAAGGACTGCAGGACACATGGTTGTTATGAAACATTGCTTTGTGAGAGCTACAGACCAGGAGTGGAATTGTGACTGTGTGTGTTAACTATCTACATTTGCATGTGAAATTATGGAGCTGGGGTTTTAGAAAAACTGTACCAAAACTGTACTCTCAGTTTTCCCTGAATAATTTATGTTTCCTTGTATATCTTGCTTGTGAAATTGTGGTTTTTTTTAGAAGTTGATCTTTTCTATATTTTCTCAGAAAATTGATGCTTAAATGTTACTTGTAAATTATACTGTAAAGTGTTTAAAACACTAACAGTATTATTTTCATCTCACTGCATACTCTGATTGTTCTGTAGTTATTTAAATAAAGAAATAGAAAACCATTAAACAATATTTTATCTGGGAAAAAAAAACCTAACCCAAAACTAAACCAAAAAACAACAGATATACCTCTATGACTGCTTCTGCATGAAATGGCACAGTTAAGGTTGAAATAGTTTGGCACTTCCATATTTTTGTCAGAAACCTTAACAAAAGGGAATATAATTTTTGACACATGCAGTGCCCTGGATGAAAATACTGTTTCTGGTTTATTCATTGACCTGGAAAAAAAACAAACAAACAAAAAAAAAACCACTTAAAAATTAATTGACAGCAAATATATTTATAAAGAAGGAAGACCAGAGCCTGCTGGAGACATAACAGTACCATGAAACAAGTGTATGGACATCTTCAGTGCTAAAGTTAACAGGGACAAAATAAACAGCTTTAGAGTATTTAAACTATACCTGGACTGCTAAGGCTTAGCTGCTGAATTAAATCTATTGCTGAGACAGCCTTGCCCTGTGTGTACATATACTATGTTAATTATAAAATAACAACCTGGATTTTCAAGGGAACCTCAATGTGACTCTTTAACTGTGGTCACAGCTTTAAGTAAGTAAATACCATTCACATGAATAAAGTGGATATCTACACTGCTAATTAGAGACATTGCTGGCCAGCATCTGACCTCAGATAAGGAGTTGGGAGACCTGTGCTCTCCTGGGGCCTCTTCTACTGACTTGAAGTTTGAGCTCAGCTACTTCAGCCCAGTGTTTCTACTCTTCTAACACTGTTTCCTTCCATGCTTTTTTTGGCCGCCATTACTTTAGGGCTTATGCAGAGATGAAAGTTCTTGACAATAACCATAAATTTTGTTTCTGTTCAAGCTGGTTAGAAATGTTTTGATTAAACAGTTTTTATTGGAAAAGAGCCTGATCAAAATAGTTTTATCTGAAATTAGCTGAATACAATAAAAATAAGCATTTGGTTGCATTTTGACCAAAGCCATATGAAAAAAATGAATTCCTAGGAAACTGAAAACTGTGTTTCCCAAATCCACTTACTCCTGATGGGCCATCTATAGATATGGAACATTCTTGGCAGAAAGACTCATAGATCCATTTAAGCTCCGCACAAGTTGGATCTGGTTTAAAAACTAAGGACAAATCAGAGTCCCTACAAGTCAAGTACAAAGAAAAGAAAAAGAAAAAGAGAAAAAGAAGAAAAAAAAGAAAAGAAAAGAAAAGAAAAGAAAAGAGAAGAGAAGAGAAGAGAAGAGAAGAGAAGAGAAGAGAAGAGAAGAGAAAAGAAAAGAGCAAAGAGAAAAGAGAGAAAAGAAAAGAAAAGAAAAGAAAAGAAAAGAAAAGAAAAGAAAAGAAAAGAAAAGAAAAAAGAAAAGGAAGGGAAGGGAAAAGTAAAGAAAAAGAAGGGAAAATAAAAATAAAAAGGAAGGGAAGGGAAGGAGGGAAGGAAAGGAGCCATCCAAAATCAGCTCACAATTTAAAATTTGGGGCTTACTTCAGTACACTATTCTGTCAGTAGACGTATGATAATGAAATAATGACATTGTAAAAAAGAGTGATCAAACGCTTGGCATACTTCTGTCAGTAGGTCTATACTAATGTATATCTTTTGATGTTTGGGTTTGGTGTTTTAATCTAGCCATTGTCAATTCCAGTTCTGTTTTTATTAATCATACCAGTGATGGCTGAATAAGTAACTACAGATAAATTGGATTTAGAAGGTTTGTATTAAGGAATAAAGGGTACAAGTACAAACTGTTGAACAGAGAGATATATATTGGGTTTTTTTATGTAATACGTATTGCTGCATACGCCTTCAAGGTATCTGTTAAGCAATTTAACTGTGTTTTCTGGTAGCTGTCTAGTATCATCCATCAGAACAAGAGCTCTGGTCGACAACACTTTGCTGAGATGCTAAAGGGATGTGGATTTTAATTTTCGGAGGTTTTATATGACAGACACTGTGACAAATGAATGCCAGAAAAACCTGGGACCATGCTAGAATTTGTGCAATTTCAAGTAAATAATTGGACAATTTTTCATGTAAAAGCAGCAGCAGAACTGCTACTATAGCTTGTGCACAGAATTGTTCCCAAGTTTAGCATCCTGTTTTACCACCTCTATTCAAGTAAATCATCATGGTTGGCACTGAGAGAGAATTCATGGATTACAAACACTGGATTTCTGTGAGAAGCCCTCAGATCTGAGATTTGTTGGAGCATCTTCTCTCTTTGCTTCCTCTTAGCTTCTTTTTTTATTACATACAATAAGGCACCCAGGCAATAGGTGCAAGAAAGCATACTTATATCACCAAAAAGTGTGATGTGAGGATTCAAGGCAGGGGAGAACAATTACTGACCTGTAAATACATCTGTAACTTCCCGGAGGAAGAAGGAAAGAATCACTGTGGGAGAGTAAACAGCATTCAGCCCTGACATAAGTATCTTCTCCTGTGCTTGCTGGGGAGGTTATAGTCCTTCACCTTCCTTTAGCTACCTGGCAATTTTTTCCCCTCTGTTAGATATCGTACTTTCTGCCCTCTCACTCAGCTCTTTGGCTGCCAGGTTCAAATTCAAACAGATTTACTTAGGAATTTAATAAATAGGTCTTTGTTAACCCAATTTACTTTGACTTGATTACAATAAACTCTAAATTCCAAAGCAGATTAGGAAGAATCTACATGGCAACTTGATAGGCTGGAGGAACAGATGGGGATAATGATATATAACTTCAAAAGCATTTTCATTTACCTCAATATGGGGAAAAGAAAAACATATTGTGCTTCAACAAGTTCTCACAAGGGGGATGTTGATGCCATTGCTGACTGTACCCTTTTTGTGCCTATTCAAAGGTGACTTTGCATAGCCACACAATGCCTCAGCTGATTGGGGCAGACACAGATTGCACTTTCACCCAAAAGAAGAGATTTTAACACACCTGGAAATTCTCTGTAAGTGAACTTTGCATGTCCAAAACGAAATTATTGAAGCCATCACTGGTGTGGTATCAGCTGGAGTGCAGCATGGATAGCCTCAGGCTGGCTTTTCTATACTTAGAATTTAAAACTAGAAAATTGCAGAGCTGCAGCCTGTACCATCTCCTAAAGGCTTGCATTGTTTCAGTGTGAGACAGTTTGGGGATTACTGATGGCCTTTGCCAGTGAATGCAGCAGGGAGGGACCCTCCTCCAGCACTCTGAAATCCAAGAAATTTACATGGTTCTGTCGCATGCTGATTTCATTTGAAGTTTTTGCAAGAAGAACTTACATTTCCCTGCTGAAAATTTGTAAGAATGTTTTCCCCAACCCTGTATGTCTTTGATAAGGTATCAAGATTGGAAAGTTGTACTTTGTGGCACTATATTAAAGACACTGCTTTTGTTTAGTTTAACCTCTTCTTTTAGAAGTGTTTAGTATCTCAAGATGCCTTGTATAAAAGGAAGAATTTCACCTTGGAAATGAAAAACATGCTAAAAAATGGAGGAAAAAAGGGAAAAGACAAGAAGGATTAGAATACCTCATGATTTCAACAGTTCATTCTAAGAAGGACAAGGTTTTATAGTGAAAAAAAAAAACCAACCAGACCTAGCTAACATACTGTATAAATTTAACTATGTTTTCATGAGTATTAGATGCAAAGTTTATAATCATATTTTTGCTTTTAATATAACAACTGGGACTTGTCTTGTTGAAAGCATTCTGTCTTGTATCTCTCTTGAACGGAATTTAAATTAATGAGGCCCTTAAAAGGATAGCTATAACAGAAATTGATTAAACCAAAATGAAGGACAATTTTTAAATAGTATGTTTGGGTCTTCCTTTGAAATCATCTATATTTTAATAAAAAATTGATACCCAGTGTGCTGATTTATTCCATGCAGAAAATATGCTGCAGCATGCTCTGAATTCTTATAAATAAGTAAAAACTAGAATTTCTCTCAGGTTAAAAATCACATTTTCTGATTTTTGTACTGGAAACAAAAAGGTAAAATAGTAAGAAAAAAACTATTTCCATAGAACAGAAAATTCTATTTCATATATCTACAATCTGTAGGTCTGCATAAATGAAGCTGCTTCCCTTTATAACAGTGATAAAAAGGGTTGTGTATTTAGGTTGTTTTGTTCCAGTTTGTGTACAAGGATTCTGTATGATCTTTAAGAAGACTTTTGAGATGGGGTAACAGAGAAAGGGAACACATCAAATACATTTGGGATGGTTGTTCTGGAGGGAAAGAAATAGTTTCTATCTGTTGATTGTGCCCAGCATGAAGATGTTGGGAGATGTGAATATGCAACAGCAAGAGCAAAGGACAGGCCCAGGAGCTCCAGCCTTAGGGCGGCAGGAGGAGGGAGCCTTTGCTATGGCTGTCTATCACTATACAACCCAGGAAGCCTCAGGAAGCAGCTGAACTAGAAAATAATACTGGAGGGACTAACCCTTCACCAACAAAACCAGGAGGGGAGTGTTTTCAAACCTTTTTAATACGTCTTTCCACCAGATCTCCTATTTAAACTGACACCCTGTTCCAGTTTATTACTTTAGCATTCTGAAAAATACGCTCTGATATCCTTTGGCACACTTGCTTAAGAAAAGAGAAAGTGTGAACAATTGGTGCTTGAGCAGGTGGCCAGGGCTACTCTGTTAAACCATTTTTCCCAAGATGCGCTAAGTCCTCATCACCCCTCTGAGACATCATGGCACATGACTCCAGCACCAACTAATGCTGAAGTGACCCAAGATTTAAAGTAATAATGGCAGTCAAACTCTGAGTTTGAACTTCGTACTCCGCAAACTCAGTAAATGAAAGGTTTTCCATATGAAGCTGTTCAGTACATTCTATCCTTTCCCACTCCTGCCCTCCTTAAGTCTTCTTTCTTTTCTCTCCCTTCTTAATCTCTTTCTCAAACACTACTATATGTGGCGTGTTTCCATTCTCAAGAGGCTGCCTCACCTTTGACAAAATCCTAAATACATGATTGTTCTTGATTACAATGGTAGCTTTGGAAATGGAGAAAGGAAAAATGAAACATTCACTTTTTGAAAGACAGGGTTCTCATATGGAGACCAGCTCATCTACTTGATGTATCGTAGCCTAAAAAGTCTGTGCAAAAAAAGTAAGAAACTGATAAACAGAAAAAGCCCTCTCAAGGTTATGCATTTATTGTTCACTGGTGTAGAGGTACATAGCTATAAGTGAATATGTGTAAGAATCTGTCCACACAATTTAATTTGGCAAAATAAACCAACCTCCCTAAATTATGCTTTAGGCTGGATCTCAGTATCTGTCATCTATCCTAGCTCCAGAGTGCTTTTCTAATGTAAGTTCATGATCATTAGAATTTTATGAGAATTTCATGAGAATTTCTAAGACTAACTCTTGTGATGAGCTCAACCATGCAGTACTCTACATTGAAGCAACTCTGCTTGAGCCGTCATTGTGCAAAGGAGTATCACAGAGCTGTACAAACCCTCTTCTAATTTGTGCTAGAGGTACAACAGAAGTGGGAGGTTTCAATTTGTTAGCACAAAGGTCAGCAATGTGTTAGGCTGACTATATTTTTTCCCCAGCTACTTAAAATCTCTTTCAGTATGAATAACACTCAGTGCACTTGTCAGAAATTCAGCATATGCCCAAAGGTTTTAGATAACTGAGCAAATGGGCAAGCATCAAAGGGCTCACACTCGAGAGGAGGCTACAGTCATCCCATTTAGTGTGAACTTTGGTAGCTGATGCTGAGTCCCTTCCTGACAGAGCAGTAAATGGCCACTGGGAGAACAGTAGCTGTTCCTAACAAAATGAGAGGCTTAGCAGAATCCGCAGCCACAAAGTCTGTGCATTCCAACAAAATACTATTTTGTTCATAAATTGAGAAACTGAACAATATCTCCTAGAAAATCTTTTCTGTGGAATTTGGATTTTTGCAGCACTGTCAGCGTGGGAACAGAAGAAAATAATTGTTGGGGAAGTGTCATAGGTAATTTTGATAATTTTTAATATTTTTACGGCAGGTTGGCTCAGAATGCAAACTGAGTTGCCTGCAAAATTGAATGTTAGATCTGCTATGCTTTTACTCACCTTTTAACACTGATGTATGCAGAAGGACAATTTTCTTCCAAGGATCCCTGAATTTTTCAGATCACATATCATTATATTGCTCACTATAACTAAAACCAGACAAAACACAGTCACCAACAAAATTCAATTACTATTATAAAGAAATGAAAGTTGACTGATGAACATTAAATAAACACACTTCTGGTCATAAAAAGGGTGCAAATAAGCAGCTCATTATTCAGTGTTTTAGTGGGAGAGACTTATTTTTAAAGATTATTTGGCTTTTGTATACATACAATCCAAAATACAGCCACAAAATTATTAAAGTTCAGGTCACTGGCAACTTCAGAGCCTCTCAGGAAGAAGAGAAATAATCCAGTGGTGTTCAGGCTTGGTACTTTTATTCAGCTAATGTCAAGGTCATATTCACAACCCAGGATTTGGTATTTTCTTGGCTTTTCATCCTTTTCATAGGAAAAAGAAAACACCTTGTCAGTTCTTTTCACAGCATAAGTAGCTTTTTGTTTTCCTCTTGTTCTCAAATGCTGGCCATTTTCACATTGGCATAAGCAAAGAACAAAATGCAAACTTTTTGCTTTCAGAAGTGAAAGGCAGGAGGGGTAAATTCAGCTGTGGTGACAGGACAGCGCTGGCCCCCAGTGGCTCAGGATCCTCGTGGCTCAGCATCCCTCTTTACAGGCTTTAAAGGCCATCCACCTTTGTAATTTAGCTACCACAGGTGTTTTTCAAGCATATTTCTGTAGGAATGTTAGCACAGTAAAGTGATTTCCAGTAGAAAATGTAACTTTTTAAAACAAAAAAAAAAACCTTCAGAAAATACTGCATGCCCCAGTGGCTGACTTTGAAAACCTTCCCCTTTCAGTCTTGCCCTGCAGAGTACCTATGTGCAGCACTGATGTTTCTTCTTCACAGGTCCACAGGAGACGGAAAGATGCATTTCAACTTATATAAACCAATTGGCAAAGGTTAAAAAGATTGAAGCAAGCTTGCTGTTGCACCACAGCCAAGAGTCTTGCTTTTTCCTACAGATCAGCTGCTATGAAGAGGCTTTCCAGCAACTGAGAATACTTTTTATATAAGTTCCTAATTTTTCCCTTTCTGTGTTCTTCACCAGCAATATGTCAAACCCCTGATATGCAGCATTTACTTTGTCAGAGAACCATCACTGCCTGCTGGGATACTTTTATTATAGCTTTCCAAACCCCACCTGGTGTTTTATAGCTTGAATTCTGCTCATCCAGTCTAACCACAGATTTAAATAGAAAGAGAAGTGTAATGAAATCAAAAGGCACCTTTACACTTGTGGCAGCCAGTCCATCCCTTACAGTGACAAGCTTTGCCAAATCAATTTTTCAGAGGATGCAAGGGCAGGGCTTTTTAACCTCTGATCAGAGATCTTGAAGACAAAATTGACTACGTACCATAAGGTCCACTAAAACCAAATGACAGTGGGCTCATATTTTCTGTATGTACCTCCCCAGGAAAATAATGAAGGACTCTAAAATGAAAACAAAAACTGTTGGTGCAAGGTAATACTTTAATGTTGGCTTTAGATCTGCTGGCTTGACTGGAAACATGCTGACCTGGGACCTTTTGCAATGCAAAGAAGAGGCAAAAAATGCTGCTATTTTCTCAGTTTTTCTATAGTTCACCCTCTCTTCTTTTCCCAGCATTTTCTGGTTCAGAGTGTACTGCCCCATACCACTTTGTCACTGTTTTCTTTGTCTGACATCATTCTGCATCGGTTTAATTACCTATTCAATTGTTAGTGATGTTCTCAGAACAGTGACAATTATCTGAAAGCCTGCAGCAGCTTCCCAGTCGATTACCTGGGAATTCCCCTCTTGAGAGCACCTCTGGATAGTGTATAGCTCCTGAAGATCCACTTCATAACTTCAAGCCCAGGGAACAGTACCATGTGAAGGTGGATGGGCATGGGGAATAAAGCAATGCATCAGTGCTCTCTCCTGAGCTCCTTCCAGCAAGGAGAGCCCTAAAGGAGCACTGTGCTCCCCTCATAGGGATCCACTGGGTCTTGGGAAGCCTTTAACACATACACCCCAATAGGAAGCTAACCACAGGGACTAGAAAAGTAGCAAAATGCAGCAGACAGCCTCCAAAAGAGAATTAGAAAATAAAAGCTGAGATTGTAGTTTTCAGAGAATAGTGAAACAGATGTTCCACTTCTTGCAGAGACAGCCATAGAGCTGTTATCTTAGTGTGATGCACAGAAGACTCATATCTTTAATTTGCACCTCATTTGCCTTCCAGAAAATGAATGAGATACTGTAATAGTTGGCCAGCATGCATCTAAAGCTTCTGTGCTTCAGCAGTCACTGAGCATTGGCTGTCATTACAGCTTGTTATACTTTCATTGCTGCGTAAAGTTTTCACAGATCAATAAATAAACGTCATAAGAGCCAGAGTCCCTGGACACCTGTAAGGATCTCTTCACAATCTGTAGAGCCAGTCATGTCACAGGGCTCAATTCTGGAGAATGACAATATTTTCACTTAAGCTGTGCAGAGAATTTTCAGTACTTGTACTTGAGCAATGTTAATTGTTTGCACAGTTAATTAAACTATGGGTGAGGTATTCTGTTAAATATCATGTGTAGTGCACATATTGACTGTTTCAAGGTGAATACTTTTCTAAATCATGAGCTATTGAATGTTGACTCACTGTGGTCTATTTTCTCTAATTGCCTTGAAGCTTCTCTTTAGTGGTTGTTATGATAGAAGGTGTTTTTTTCCCCCTGGAAAAACTTACTGACTCTAAGTATGAAGATCAGTGGATGTTTTGAGAATCTCTGTGCAGGAAAGACAGCCTCCTGAGTGTGCTTTTAGGCTGGTAATTTTCTGGTGCTCACCTTTCCCTTGTGTCAAACAGTCCCTGGACCTATGCACTAAAGCCTGGCGGTCCCTTAGTGTACTGGCGGTCCCTTAGTGTACCTGTCAGTCATATTGGGAAGACACAGCACAGGACTATGCCTTTCATGTGATCAAGTAATTGCTTTCTTCCAGGACTCTGTCAATGTAAGCAAAAGTTTTAGAAAGTTTTGTTTACTGTATAAAATGACAACAAAATTTTATTTTGTTCGGTATACATCTGCAAGCTCTGCAAGAATTCTCACTGTGTAGCACTAGTCATAAGGTTTAATAAGTTATTCTGGCTTTATGTGATGTGACAAATGCTCAGTAACTCCTCAGCCACTTGCAAAACTTGCCATTCCACCCAAACCACTATTCAAAAGTATCCTTCATATCATAGCATGCATTCAGATGCAGACTGAGGAAAACTAGCTCCTAGATGATATTTCATAACTTATTACAAGTTCAGAGTTACTTATTTGAAGAAATCAATTCTGTGGCTTAGTAAAATGTCTTGATAAGGCAGGCTATAAGTTGAGCTACATGGTTAAAACAAAGTCATGGAATTTTTTAGTCCATATTGGATGTCTGTGTATTTCTGTGTAATTCTGATCATAGGTCAACAGCAGATGTACAATGATATATGGGACACCCATTTTTAGCTGAAACAATTAAAGAGACCTCTTCAGCTTTAAGGGATTTTATCTTTAGTTGTAATAACGGAAGTGAGATTCAAACCATAATAGCAATTCAAGAGACATAATTCTGTAAAACAGATTCCACTTTATTTCAATGGCTCTTTTCCCACCAGCATGAAAAAAAAGTTTTCCTCTGTGAATTTATATATCATTTAGAGCATTTAATCCTATCTATTGAATGATAATTGCTGCATTCAAAATTCATGCTCTTTTCATCACACATTAGCAATAAGATGAGAAAGAAAAGAGTGTTTGGAAAAGAACAGATATTGCAGATACCACTCGACTGAGACAAGAAAGGATGGCAAAATCTATGGCTGAGCGTCACAGTGCAGGAGAAAGTAAAACACTGTCCATGGTTTTCCACTGTCTGATTTTAACAAGAAGATAAACTCCTGCTCTCAGGAAAGAGATGCTGAGGTTAAAAGAGGAAAAAAAAGCAAGTCTATGTCTCTGTCCTTCTTTGCTTGTCCTAGAAGCCAAAATGCTGATGAAGGCTGTTGGGTGTAACCTGTTGGTCAGAGCATCTTTGGAGCAGGTATCAAATTCAGAGTTAATTCAGAATTTGTAGAACTGCACTGTCAAAAATATCAGTCTGCAAAGTCCTCTGCTTGTTAGACAAAGAATTAAATTCCCTCCAGGCTATGCTGGGAGATGGGAAGAAGTCTCTACAGAGAGAGAACAGCAAATTCTTTCTTGGCTGCTGCAGGAGCGTAAGGTTAGATCTTCACAGGCCTCATCTCCATTTTCTGCTTCTAATACAAATCTATCATTAATGATACAAGTTCCTGTTGTTTTCCAGCCTCTTTCGGAAGTGTATTTAGACTTGGTAATCAAGGAGGGAGGTGTGGAAAGGGCTATTAAGAGACAAAAGCTAATAAGCAAAGACACAGATCAAAACAAAACCTGAAATGAACAATTTCTGACTGCGATGATGAAAAGTTAAGTTGTATTTTTATCATAATCTTTGCTTATTAGCTGGCAGCTAGTCATGCTCGTTATTTTCCAGAGTAAATAAGGGTAAAGTTTTATCTGTCAATGAACTAAACTTTTAATTAACTTTCATATTTGTCTTAAGTTAAGACTAATGACTCTCAAAAGAATTGCCTAGAAATCCTTAAACTTTTGAACAAAGGGACCAGAGAAAAGACACAAACTTCCTTTGAAAACCAACCTTTCTATGAGGGAACAAAATCAAACATAAGCAACTTGAAACTGGGAAACAGAGTATTAACATTCATGGTAAAAACAAACTGAAAGAAAATTTGAATCTCTTTTCACCCCAGAGGATTTTTGTAAGCAATTTCACACAGATTGGCAGATTATACTAATGATTTCAGTACTTGGTCTCTAAACTGGAGGGAAATTATTGGTGTTTAAATGAAGTTTCTCTGAAGTATAGCATACTTTCTTTAACCTGTTCTTTGTTGATAATGGCTTTATCAGGACATCACCTGTTTATGCAGATTTCTTCTTTTCCTTCTTCCCCATCATCATATCTGATGAAGTAAATGGGTGTCAGGATGATTTGCCATGATCAGGGCACTCTGGGTAGAAGAATACCAGGTGTGAAAGACCTGTGAAAGTGCCAAAAGCAATAACAGGACGTATTGTGGCATTGCCCAAAATAGGTTTTACACAAATATAATTTTTTTCCAGCTGTAATACATAAACTAAAATTGTAGAAATAATTTTGGCACATGTCAATGCATAAATATTGAGTAGATAAAAGAGGGACACAATGAGAACCTCAATTGTCAAAGGCATAACAGTTACAAATCCTACTGGTCTGGGGGTAGTCTGCACTGCTATGAAATTAGACTATTATCTATGAAGGGTGAGCTGACACCCTTTATGTTACAGCTACTCATGAGAGGTCACTGCTTTAGTGCATATCCTCGTGATGGTGGCATGTTAACTGGCAGATCGTTAAAGAGATGATGCAGAAGAAAACAAGGAATGTGGCCCAGCACCATATATTTGACAAAACTTGGCTGCAGGCCAATTATTTTTTTTTTTTTTTGAGTGCAGGGATTTTTCCTTCTTTCTTTCTGGCTCCTCTGACAGCAAGTGTGCTTTCCTGCTCCCTTATTGACTTTGTTGCAAGCAGTCCTCCGAGCAGAATTGATTTATGATACACTTTGCAGCCGTCCAGACAGCTTCCAGTGAAGTGACAAAAGAAGTTCTGCTTCTGCACCCACCTAATCAATGAAATGCAAAAAAAAAGACTAGACAAAACAGAACCCCCACGTGGAGCTATGGGGTGTCAGACATCAAGCACAGCTCACAAAAGCGACATGCAGTGATTTTAGTTATCACATGAGTATAATATGCCTGGTTTGTATTTCCAAGATAAGGATCTTTCTTTTAAGGAACAAAAAGAGTAAAATAAAAGCATATCTATAACCACAGATCAATGTGTGAAAATGGACCCAAAATTCAGCAAATTTTGTCATTGGAGGCAGCATATGTTAATATACCAGAATATGCAACAATTCATTGTTTTCTCCATCTTTTACAACAAAAAATATTTTAAAGCTGAAAATACTAAAAATGCTTAAATTGTTAACCAGGAATGGTTTGATCTTGGAAAGGACTGAGCACTGTCATTCTGATCCAGCAATTTTCTGAGTGCGTGTTTAATTGGATTGTGAATCAACACTCCGATCCTTGAGATAAACGACATAATTAGCACTGAACATCAATAAATGTTTTGTTAGACTGAGGCTGAATGTCCTTTGGCAGAATCAAGTCACATAAGAAACTGAAGGGACTTTGCCAGGTCCTTGTCACCCAGGTATCTGCATGCGCATGATGCAAAGGCATCAGTTTACTTTATAAGTGTCATCTTTATTTACTAGAGAGAAATGCACATCAGAGTCTAAAATGAAGAGCAGTGAAGGCAGCAAAGGCACTTTCAGGGATACTTCTATGGTCTATTAGTTCATGGATGAATTTTAGGAAAAGGTTGTGCAATTTAAAGCCTCTTGTTGACCCTGGCTGGTTGCCTGGTGCCATCAAAGTTGCTCTATCACTCCCCTCCTCAGTTGAATAGGAAAGAGACAATATAACAAAAGGCTCATGGGTCAAGATAAGGACAGGGAGAGATCACTTGCCACTTACTGTCACAAGAAAACCAGACTTGACCTTGGATAAATTAGTTTAATTTATTATCAATCAAATCAGAGCTGGGTATTGGAGAATAAAAACAATTCTTGAAAACACCTTCTCCCACCTCTCCCTTCTTCATGGGATCAACTTCACTCCTTAATTCTCTACCTCTAAGTGGCACAGGCGGACAGTGAATGAGGGTTGAGGTCAGTTGAGCTCTGCTGCTTCTTCCTCCTTCTAAGTGGAGGATTCCCTGCACTCTTCTGTTCCAGAGTAGGATCCTTCCCACAGGAAATAGCCCTCCACAGACTTCTCCATCATAAGTTTCTCCTACAGGCTGCAGTTCTTCATGTACTGCTCCAGTGTGGGTCCCATCCACAGGGTGCATCCTTCAGGAATAAACTGCTCCAGGGTCCTCCATGGGGTCATAAATCCTGCAGCAAACCTGCTCCACATGGGCTCCTCTATCCATGAGGCCACAGGTCCTGCCAAGTGCCTGCACCAGTGAAAGCTTCCCACAGGGTTACATACTCCTTTGGGCATCCTCCAGCTCCAACATGGAGTCCTCCATGGGCTGCAGGTGGATATCTGCTCCACATGGACCTCCATGGGTTGCAGGGGCTCAGCCGGCCTCACCATGATCGGCTACAATGGCTGCAAGGGAATCTGCTCTGGTGCCTGGAGGACCTCCTCTCTCTTTTTGCACTGACCTTGGTGTCTTCAGGGCTGTTTCCATCACATATTCTCACTTCTCTCTCCAGCTGCCATTTCTCCTGGGCAGTAACTTTTTCCCTTCTTAAACACATTATCCCAGAGATGCTGTCACCAGTGGGTCTGTCTTGGAGCCATTCGGCACCAGCTTTGTCAGATATAGGCAAAGCTAGCAACTTCTCACAGAAGCCATTCCTGTATCACTCAGTGCTACCAAAACCTCGCCACACAAACCCAGTACACTTGTCCTGTGTCCTCTGATGGATTTTTTTTACCATAATTCAGCTGAGCTGCTAACCTTGACTTGCTTTGCCTGTGCGATGTGGGACCATCTTGATGTAAGGCCACTGCATGTGTATTTTACAGAACAAATGACTGTGTGAGGTGAAGGCATGAGAGAATTAGGTTCTTAGACAGCATGCCATAAATCTTGCTTTACAGGACAGGATATTCTGGGTCACTAGAATTATCTTGTTATAAAGCCAATGGGACAGAAAAGCAAATAGTGACTCAGTTTTGAAGCTCTCCAGTCCCTTGAACAGGTGAAAAAAAAGTCTGAAATCTATCAGCCAAAATGCATTCCTTTATGCAGAAAGAGCATCCTCACATGCATGTTTCTCCTATACACCAACAGTAGCGAGTCCAGAGGTATTTGTTGTTCTGCTGTATCACTCGGGGAATGAGCCCTGTTCCTCCTTCCTCTCTAAGGAGATTCTGCTTTGTGACAGATCTTGTCAGAGGCTAATTATAACAAATGTCTGGGAATATTTGCTCCAGAATAACCTTTGTCTCTAAGATGGATCACTTGCATGAGGCGGGTCCCCTTGCAGAGGCTGGGACATCGAGTCATGCTTCAGAACAATGTCTAAAATTCAATAATGGCACCGTGTACTTGGCTGACCGAGTTTGGCAGTTTCTGATTGATTTCTTTTCCTCTTCAAACCTTGCCTGTCACGAGTGGCTAATTAAAAGTGCAGTAATCTGATATAATCTGTTTCCCAGTTGGTGCAGCAGTTGGCTATCTAACAGAAATAATTGATTTGTAAACTGCCAAACCTCAGACATTTAGACTTGCATTGTCTCCTCTAAACCATGTCTAATTGGCAAAATTTGTCTCCTGATACATCAAATGACCCACACAACAAAATTAATTCAGCCTTCACTGCTATGGAAAATCAATAAAATAGAAATAGATAAATTTCAAAATGTAATAAAAGTCTGGAGGAAAAGCAAACGAACAGGAATACAGGCTGCCTGTGCAAAGTCAGCAGTGTGTCACCATTTGGCTCCCCTTGGTTTTTCCACTGCTGTTATTAAAAAAGTCATAGTTACCTTGTCACTTAGAATGGAATTACATTTACAGTTCAAATCGCCACTTCTTTTTTTTTCAAATACAAGTCAAACCTCTGGCCACATGTGTGGCTTCCAGCGGCTGGTGACCCATGCAATAAATTCTCTCAGTAAAGGAGCAAGATAATTCCTTAGACTGAGGATAAGATATCCATCCTTAAGTATCTTTGATGTATGCCAATACCTCATTATTGTAGGACACAACAGAAACCTGAGTTGGAAGGGTTGAAATTAAATGACAGCATTGGAACAGGTACTGAAATCATTGTAGCACTAAATCTGCTGCTGTCTCGTAAAGTTCAGTTCTTCATTTTCCAACCTGACAATGAGCATAAGTGTTTTCTTTCCTCCAAGTTTATAAACGAAGCAAAAGTAAACCAAGCATAGAAGTGTTTTACGGATCAGGCTATCACAGTTCTTGGAAAGCCATCTGCTCATATGATGATCTTCTAACACATCTGAAAGCAGTCAGGTTTTGAGTAATAAAGCTGGGGTTTGCACCTCAGAAAGGATATGCGCTAGGAAACCTGTCACAATACCTAAAATAGGAGCATGTGTATAATAAATCTGTTTCTTTGTCAGGTTTGCCCTCTTTTGTTCACTGCAAAATATTTTCTTTTAAACCTTCAGGCTCAAAAATTAACTTATACTGAACAAAAAGGAATCTCTTCCTTTGCAGAGACCACAGATCCCACCACCACAGGGCACAGCACAGTAGCCCCAGCCAGCAGAGCATGCAAGCGCGCAGAGCTTCCATGCTGCAGCTTCAAACTCTGCTTAGCAATATCCTAAACTAGCTTATTTTTCTCCTCCCAGCTGTCATACCAGGAGGATTAGATCACACCGGGTTGCACCGCTGGCTTCTGTGTTTGAGTAAATAGCAATTCTCATAAGTTGTGTTTGCTCTCTTTTGATTCCTGTTGGAAGTAAACACAGTTTAGTAATCTGTGCCACTCAATGTCCCCAACATCTTTCTTTCCCCTTACCAATGCACATAACACTCACATACAAATGCATAAATATATATATTTGGTTTGAATATTTACACACACTTCATGCATATATATATTTACATGAAGTTTACATTTACATATATATGTGTGTGTAAATAGTCAAGCTAAATATGTATATGTATTTGCAAGTGAGTATATATATACACAGTACATGTATCTATTTCTGTGTATTACATAGATATGTGTATAATGTGTGCACACACAGTGTGAATTTCAACCCTATTGCTATTTAAAAATAGGTCCTATGCACAGCACCTGTTTGTTGGGGTTTTTGCCTATTTATATCCCATATTCTTATTTTTAGTGAGTTTTCTTTAGTTTTATGCATGGTAGCACTTAAAGTTCTATTTCAAGTTTGAATGAATTTTACAAGTTAAATGGTTCACCTCCTAAGGGATCTGAATGTAAGAGATCCACATTGTTAAAAGATTTAACTCAGATCTAGTA
This sequence comes from Forpus xanthops, assembly GCA_032466535.1. Taxonomy (NCBI): domain Eukaryota; kingdom Metazoa; phylum Chordata; class Aves; order Psittaciformes; family Psittacidae; genus Forpus; species Forpus xanthops. The sequence continues at coordinate 23,558 of JASSUY010025150.1, forward strand.
GACTAATGTCCAGCTTGCCTTTTAATTGTAATAAAATGTGGGTAACTGAAACAAATGGATGGTTTTGAGATGTTTAGATTTACAATGCATATTTAATTAGATATACATTTTATACTGTATGCAAGTTATATACAAACAACTAATTCAAGCTTTGGTAAAATATCTAAGAAATCTTCTCTGGATTTCCCCAGATGTCCTCTCTTCCCAAACACCTGAATAAAACCACAATTTCCATTGTAAATCCAAGACAAAACCCAAGATACTTTAATGTTGCATTTGATGTTTTCCCTTTTGTGCAATGAGAATCTACTCCAGCTACATATTTCATACTTTTAAACTTTTGCTTTGTATGACTTTAAAACAAATCAGTGTTTTCCAGCTTTAGTGATCTGAGAGCCTGAAACCCCTGTTTCTTCAGCCTTCTAGTCCCTAACCTCAGTCTGGGAAGTCTGATTAACCTCAGGGAGGTGTCAGAGTAGAGCTGGTGGCTTGGCTCTGCAATGGAGCTCCCAGATCACCACAGCATCTGCAGTTTCTCAGTCCCCTGAAGGGCCCCACCACCTACCCTGGATCTGAGGCTTGGGAAGGTTCTGGAGAAGCCTAAAAGAAGGGCACAAAAAGGTGCCATAGCCTGGGATGGAAGGCATGTAGCAGGTCTGGTGCCACTTAGCAGGAGCTTGTGAACAAAACAAAAAGTGGGAGGAACCAGGGCTGATGCCTACCAAAACCAGATGAGGTTAGGGGAATCTCTGTAAGATCCAGCATGCTGTTCGGGGTTTGGTTTTGGTTGTTTTTTTTTTTTTTTTTCAAATCCTTAGTCCATGAAATTTAAAAGAAGAATGCAGATACTACAGTGAGAAATAAAAGTAATCAATCACTCTTCTTCAGCCTGTTATCAGTTTGACTAATTCCAACCAGAGGAGGCTCCAGCCTCCTTTAATTACCTTGTCACCAGTCTTGTCTCGCTGCCTGTCTTTGACAGAGCTTGCCCATTGTTTCACCAGCACAGCTGCAGCACTTTCCACTTCAGCCCAAGGAGGGTTAAGCAGTGCACAGAAAGATCAAGCTTTTAGGAGTGATTTGAATTTGGAGAGCTTTACTGCACAGAGGTCTGGGGGTACACGAGGCATGCAGATAGATGTGTACACGTAGAATCAAAATAACTGAAAATCACCATCAATACAGTAATTTGCCCATTTATATACATAGGCTATAATGGTTTCATATGATATAGGAAAGGGGATTTTTTTGTTGCTGTTAAGGGACCACAAAGTGGAAAGATTACCTAAAAAAGCTATTTTTAGATTTCTCAATATCCTATATTTCTGATTAGAGGAATACTCTGGGCCAAAATAAATAAGGCCTTTGCCCACCCTGACAGATGTATAATGGACATTTTTTCCATGTTATTCTACAGCCAAAAAGAAAAATTATTAAAATTAGTATGTCTGTGTATGCAACTGTGCAATAAATTGTCAACATCTGAATAATGAGTTAATAAAAACATAGAATTACCTCTAAAACAAAAAAAACATAAATGATCCCTAATTGTCATATGTCCTCCTCATCTACAGTGAGGAGGACAGCTTTATTTGCAGCATAGACTAAATTATGTTCCTGACTGAAAGCAAATGACATTGAGGAATTAATTACTGAGGCATTCAAAGCGACTACACAGAGATTTCCTGAAGGACTAGTATGGATTAATCATGACATCTCAAGGTGCTGCCCTTAATAGGATTTCCAAAGATTTGATCTATGAGTAAATTTTGAGCTCATGAATATCACGTGAACCTGGATGTATTTTCCCCTTATAGCTGTAACTGCAGACTTGCCTAGTTTTCACATTGTTAGTGAGTATGAATGTCTGTTGGTAATTTTAAATATCTACTGTTTATTCAATAAATAGTGGAGCTTTTCACCTTGAAAGTTGAAATTACACTACCTGGAGATTTCTATAGAGATATAAACCATAGATAATAGGATATGCTTTTCTGAGTGCAAATAGAGTTGCATGAAGATTTACCACTCTGGAAAGTAAGTCTCCCTGACACTGGTTATCAGGTTATTTGTTACGCATCTACAGTACTACTTTATCAACATAGTTTGAATAAATGACCAGTGGTATATGTAATCTATGGGGATTAATTGAGCGCTGTGACAGAAATGAAAAGGGGAGCTTTTTAAAACTTTGTTGTGGCTTCCTTCTGAGAAAGAAGAGTACTCTACTACATAATAAAAACATTTTTCACATACAGGCTTCCTGTGAAATACGCTACATTAAAGACAGACCTAGGAATATTAAGAAAGATTTTCCTTAATGAAAAACTATTGTGATAGACTTGAAATCTATTACTAAAGCAAGAAAAAAAAAAAAAGAAGTGAAAAATATTCACAAATCTAAGTGAACACATTTATGAGAAGAACTTATGAAGGAAAGAATGCACCTGATGTTGTGTTCACTTTTTGGATTGCTTTTTAAAGTAATTTAATTTTCACCAATGATTTTTACATCTTTTGATCATTTGCACATATATGCAATAAGATTTGAACATGATTTATAGATTTAGCTGTGATAATTGTATTTTTACTGAGACAGAGACCTCAGTCTTGCAAAAACACATGATTTATTTTCAGAGCAAATAAAATAATCTTATCTTCATAAATCAAAGACCATCAAAATGATCATTAATTTTAATTCTGTTGCAACGTGGCTGGAGTTTTGTGTGGTGCTTTTTTATGGTAAGTTATCATAACTTTACAGCTCGTCATAAAGGGACATGGCTGCTACTGCTGTGACATAGATAAACAACTTCAGATAAGCTCTTTTGCTCCTCTAAACTGCTGATGCCCCACATTGCTTCAGGCATGTTTCAATACCTAATACCGTGCTGACTATTTGAATTACTGATTCCTTGGTCTGGCAGCCAAAGTGAGGCATAATATCCATCAACTTTGAGCAGAATGGGTTTCCATTTTTAAGGTTCAGTTCTTTCCATAAGTGCAGGTGCCAGAGTATTTTAAAAAGGCTTTTTATGCACACTGCAGGCAAGATCCTCAAGATGTATGTCTGACCCATAAAGGTATGTAAACTTAAAATGCCCATTGGTTTAAATACGAGAAATGGCTCATGCATCTTTCTGAATATGATCCTCAGATTAACAGTTAATCCTCAATTAATCCTCAGATTTACTTAAGTCTATCACCTTTACTGACTGTGACCAGAACTTTAAATTGAAGGTGTTCATCCCTGGTTTTACTCGCAAAGATGAGCATTAGACATCAGGGAGAATGATTGCATTGAACTGAAGCATTACTTTTTGGAGTTTGAAATTAGCTTGTTTTTTTGTGAGAGACAGGAGTCAGCAGTTTTGTAGGCATGATCATTTAAATCTGTCAGACACTCAATTACTATAAATTACTAGAATTTCACTGAAGATAAGAGAGCAAAGATACTTTGTGATATTTCAGGGTCTGGTAACAAATGTTTGCATTTTGGATAAGAAGAATTAAAAAGATAAATAATTAAATATTTACACATTTATACATGTGTGTACATGAAGACATAGATCAAAACGGATTAAAAAGACAAATGTACTTTAACAGTATCAGAAAATAATTAAAAGGCAGTATTTCAAAATTCCCTTTTTTTTTGATTCATATTCCCAACACCAGATGTATACCCTTCATAAAATTAACAAAAATTGAATATAAATGGAAATTAGTCACTCATAAAGCCATTACTCCAAAATCCTTCAGTAAGTCCAAAAAAGAGCATCTTTGAAACATTCTGCTTTGGTTTTCACCGGACATTGTGAAACAAATGAGCATTCCACTTTACAGAATAGAAGTGTACATATACCTTACAATAATGAATATTAAAATATACCTTATAATAATGAATGCTTGCATGCCCCATAACCCAATACAATAAGCACATATCCCTTCTTCAGAAAACATACAGAGAAAAGCTGACTAGTGGAAAAATACCCACCAAAGTGTCATTTTACAGCTTGAACAAAAACAGTTCTTGTCCCCACACAACACTTTAAAATGGCTGAGAATAAAAGGCAAGTATGCTCTGAACAGGGTGGTGCTTTCCTGCAGTGAACAGACCCACTGACAAGAATTCCTCCCAGGATTTCTTACAGCAGCCTCAAAGGCATCTCTGGTGGTTTTCTGATTTGCAAGCAGAGGCAGTATATATGCATGGGCATAGAGATGCTTCTTCAGATCCTCTCAGGGTGGCCGAGGATGACACTGTGACCCACAGTCAATCACTGCCAACCAGCTGGAAATTAGCATCCCTTATTCCACCGCTCAGTGGATCATCAGCGTACTTCCTTTGAATGTCTTATCGATATTTTAAGCTATCTGATAATAAAATCTGTACTGATTTGGTAAGGCATGATCATGCGGTCTGCCCCACCCGCTCTGATTTGGAATTGGTCAGACTTGGAGGACGGAGAGCCTCAGAGTGATCCAGTCATTCCCAAGGAAAAGGCACACTGAGGCCCTCGCATTACTTTAGGCACTACGGTGACAAATGAATATTCAACCGAGCTAACTCCCTTCCCTGAATCCTGTGATCTCTAGTATGAAGTTATGTTAACTTAATGCATACTTGATAGTAAATTGTGAGAGAAAAAACTTTCTCTCGTAGTTGGCCTTCATTTTTTCGATTACACAGTTTTGAAAAGGTGTTGAAGTGGTGCTAATCTGAGCAATTGGGTTTTTATGGTGGGCTATTGTCAAACCAAGCACTGCAGCAGAGGAAAACACCAGCCAGTTATTCCCTATTTGTTTTCTTCCTTACTAAAAGTTAATTATTATGAGCAGATACTATCTTTTATTTACTATAATTGCTTTCCTTTTCATGTGTTACATTTTAGGACATTATTTCTACATCATAAATCTCAGGGCCATTACAATAATCTCAGGTATCAGTGAACAGGAGATGCCAGATGCATGAGGTCTTGGTGTGGGATCCTGCCCTTAAACACCTACTTGGATAAAATCTTTTCCTGAAGCAGAAAGATTCTGTTGTGGTTATGGTATATAAGAGATAAGACATGACATATTTAAAACCAAGCCAAAGCAAAAGAAAACAAACAACAACAACCTCAGACGGTCCTTTACAGACATCAAGAAAAAACACAGGACTGAAGTGATTTTGCATTCCCCCTGCAGCAGTGCCTAGGGCTGAAACACCCTCACATAACTCTAGTTTTGCCTGTTTCTAGTAGATGTCAAGTCAATCTGGTGTATTCTGCCATTTTGGTAGCAAAGGCACGTGGCAGGCCGGTGGTGACAGCATGCAACTATCTCCACTTCGAGCCTCCTGATGTGATGGAAGAGCTTTAGTATAACCGACGCACAAGACACATCCACTGATGCCCGACGTTCAACTTTGCATTCTTAACCTCCCTTTTGTAGCACACCTGAAGGCTTGCAAGCTGCATCTCCTGCGCCTAGCAGAGTGCAGGGACACGATGCCCCTGGGCTGGCAGGGCAGGAGTTAACCTGTAGCTGGCCCAAGTGGTGGCAATGAGGATATGTGGGTGGGCAGAACAGAGAGGAGTTCCCTCCCCTCAACCGCAGAAGTCTTCTTTGTTCCGGGCTGCAGCTGGCTTACCTTTGGTTGGTGTGTTCTCTCTGTGGCTCTGCTGGAGATAGAGGTAGGTCTGAGCTTATGAAAGAAAGGAATTGTTGGAAGTGAGTTTGGGAAGAGAGATGCAGGGGTTTCAGCAGTGCGCGCAAGAAGGTGGGACTGGTTGGTTGTGCGTAGGTAAGTGGGTGGTGGTAGTTATGGGTGTACAGTCTTACCATAAGCAACAGATTAATGTGCCTGATGTTGCTTAATGACGTCTTAAGAGTGGTAGGAGAAGGTCTGGAGATACAGATTTTTATGTAGGTTATATGTGGTTTATCTGTGCTTTTGCAGCAATGGGGAATGCCTTGGGCTTGGATTGTTTGTTTTCCCACCTGAGCAAACTGAGTTTGAAGCAATAATGAGTACTTGGAGTTCAGTCTTTCCTTCTGTGTTGGAAGAGAAAGCCAGTGTTCTTGTAATAGGGTGAGGGGTAACGGCTTGAAACTAAAATAAGGGAGATTGAGGCTAAATGCGAGGAAGAAAATTGTGTTTCTGAGCAACCTGATGTAGTTGAAGGTGCCCCTGCTCGTTGCAGGGGCGTTGGACTAGATGACTTTTCCTGCTCAGGCTGTCCTGTGGTTTTATGCTTCTTGGTACTATACAACAGTCTTTTTGGCTAATTATCTAAGTGCTTTTTACTTGATTTAACACAACCAGCTTGCAAAACTTTGGTCACTTGTGGTCTTTATGACTTTGTATGGGCAAACACAGCGAAATCATACAGATTAATTATATCAAATGAATTGGAATAATCATAGGTTTTGATTGTGTCTTAAGAATTTGTGTGGTTAGTGCTTTATTGACTTCTCTGCTTTTGAGAATTGGTCATTAAAGAAAGGTTAGCAGTGGGGTAGCTCAGTAACTGTCACTAGGCAATTAATTTCACCTGCAAGAAAAGCAAACAATGAACCTTTTTAATTAAGATACTGTATTTGAAAGCAGATTTATTGATTATATATCGCAGCTGTGCATTTCATCACCTAAATCCTGCTGATAGGCCATGCTTAGTTGGTTCTGAAAGATCCACTATCTGAGCGTGATTATGGTAGCTGACACAGCTGATGTGTGTTTCTTTGGGCACACCTGCAGCAAACATCTAGAGTCATGTATCACCTGAGTATGTGGCTGCATATTATGGTCAGCTTTTTAAAGTTTTGTAACAAAGTATCGAAGTATCGCTGTTCAATCTGTCCTCTGTGGATTGGTGAGGTCTAAAACTTGGATTGCTTCTGTGCATCTCTCACAGCTGTTTGATGATCCAAATTTCTGTGGTAGGCTTGGAGAGTGTCAATGTTGCCTCATCTCTTGCCATGATTTCGTAGGAAAGATTGGCTTAGTTTTGTACCTTTATTTTTAGGCAGGATGCCCCAGAGTGGCTCTTCCCAAGGCAGTTTAAAGAGAGACCTCTACTTCTCAGGAAACATTCCTGTTCTCAGGAGCATTAACTTTTTCATTTAGCTGCTTGTTGATCTTCCACCACTGTAAGGGAGATAGTAAGTTCTACAGTTTTGGTGCATAGACTAGAGATTTCCAGCTGTGCTGTGTGTACCCTGAAGGTAATGAACAGATCACTGAATAACATTAGGGTTTTCTTCCCTTTGACATAGTGCAAAGCCCTGTTTGTTCTGTGAGCCAAGAGTCAGTAAGACTTCAGTGCTTAGCCCTGTCGTTTGCTATGGGAATTCATTCCCAGATAAGTGTTTCTGTTTGTTATGTCGCTGCTTTTGTCAGGTACACACCATGTGAGCATCTTGTTGGGTGCCTGAAGGTCTTGGCTTGGGATTTTCAATAAAAGCTGTACTATTTAATCCTGGACTCACGCTGAGGTGTCACTTGCTGAGTTTCTCAACAAGATGCTACTTTTTTCAGTTTTAAAGCCTTAAATTCTTATTACAGTTTCTTCAGTAGGAACTGTATGGAAACAGACATTTTTCTGTAAAAAGCATACCTGGAAAAATAAATTCGGTTTGCTAGAATCTCTGCTAAAATGAACTGGTGCTAACAAAGCAGAACTGTGTGACAGCTCTGGATAACGTAACCTTGTGGAGGCGGAGGGCAGAAGAGGCGAGAAAGAACTGTAAAATTCCTGGTTTAATACATTTATGGTGTTTCAAGGTCAAAGCGTTTGATCTGGGTCATTTGTAATAGCAACACCACCAACGATGATAATGCTTTTCCTTTGCTTTTTATGCTTTTGAAATCCATAGTACCAAAGCACATTCCTTTATGTAAATCTGTAAAAATTTAACTGAGCTTAACATATGTATCAAATATCAGTGCCTTGTGGTTGCTCTGAGCTGCGTGTGTAAAGGGAGAAGGATTCAGCCAGTGAGTAACTTGATCCTAACAAAACCTTTTATGATGATGTTGTTGCTTTTTAAATCTGTGGTAAGCAATTCTGGTTACAATGTGAATTTTTGAAATTGCCTATGCAATTTCAACATGCTGTTCTCTTTCTTACTTATATTCTTAAGGGAGATCAAATCTTTTGCTCTCCTTTCAGTTATCTTTCTGAATTATAAATTTCTTTTGCTTACATATTTCTCATTTCAGTTCTTGTATGAAGGCACTGATCTGCTGCTGGAATGATCTAGAATAGTTTTGTATTAAAGTAAATTCACTTACTGCATTCGTGCCAAAATCTAGAGCTAGCCAGTGACTAATTTGGCTCCTATGTGGAAAAAAAAAAAAAGCCAAACAGCTGGAAATTCATTAAGCTCAGTTCCGGGTATCATCTGGTGTAGTCGGTGGAGCAAATCTTACCGAAGAGCTGATTCTGCTTTGGTGAGGAGGGAAGAACAAGCCCTTCGATTTGTCTGCAGAGTGGGGATCATGATAACCCCCATCAGCAGCCCATCACGTCTATAGGGGTGCAGCAACTGCCACACCTTGTTAATCTCTTCACTACATACCTCAGCTTCAGGGCTCGTTGCTACAAACAGCCTTCTCTCAACCTCTTTGTTAATCAGCGTTTCCTCAGGATGGAACATTTAGCAACATTAAATATTGGTCTCAGACAAGCTTTCATACTAAAAATCTCCCGTTCTGAAGTGCTAATTAGCAATTTTAATGTCTTGTTTATTTTTTAACATATATGTTTTGTTTGTAGTACTATAAAATTTAATGTATCCATGCGGTTTGTGCATAAAATTTTGCTATAAAATTAAAACACATGATTAAAAGGTCAGCAAACACAGATCCTGAATCTGACTTCCAGGGTTCAGCCTGCTTCTTTTTCTCTTGTCTTCTCTAGTTTAATCTCATTGTAGTCATGATTTCCTAGTGCAAAGCCCAAGTGGATTCAAATGTGGACACAAGTGTATATTATTCCCATATAACTGTAATGCTCTGGGTTGTTTCATTATGACACCATTGACTACCTGTACTTTAGCAAATCTGAGGGTTGTTAAGATCACGTAGGTAGATCTGATTCATATCTTCCTATAAATTAATTCTGGTTTCTCACTGCTTCAGTTGATTTTAAGTTACTTAAATTTAGAATTTTAAGTTAATATGCTGCTATGTAATTCTTGGCAGAGGGATTAATTTTGTTGATTTGTGATCCTTTCCAGCCCTAACCATTCTATGATTCAGTTGTGCCATTTGTGTAAAAACATAGAGGTTATGGTCACGTATTTTGCTTCTGCAGTAGATAACATCCAAGTTGTTTTTTAATGAGTTGGCTTAAGAGACATGAAACTTCTGGAGCAGAATGTGAGTTTAGTACTGTTCTAGCTTCATATTAGGCTGTCCTTGCTTCTGCTAGCAGGCAAGGGGCAAGCTGATGCCCTGGTTCCAGAAAGTATTATGCCTGGTTGGTAGCTGTGGAAACAAGGGTGTGTGGGTTATCTCTCTGTATATAAATGCTGGGTACTGAGATGCTTGGCTACCTGGATATTTTGCTGAAGTTTAAAGAAGTAGAAGATGGGTTCTAGCTTAAGATGCATGTGGAAGAAGGTAGAGAAAGGGTTGAGAGAGAGACTCAAGGTATCTGTAGCTGATAATTTTTCCTTTAAAAGGACTTAATTTGGTCTCTGAACATGACCTGATTTTGCTATTGATAGCATCAGGTTATTCAAAACCTGATGAGAAAGATGTTACCGTGTTGTGGACAGGAAGGAGAAGAATTAGTTATCTAATTTTGACATAGTAAAACAAAATGCTGTGACTAAGCCAAACTTAAAGGTTTTCTATCGGAAGTAACAATGCAGTATACAGTAATTTTATATTTATCCACTGTCTAGTCTGTCATATACCAAAGTCCTTTTTAGAGCCTAGCAAAGAACTGTTGATGGAAGACAGAACAACAAGCTGCTTTTCCAAGCTTGAAACTTTCAGCTATTATGGGAAGAAATTTCTTACTAGAAGAATATGCAAAATTGTTAAATGTACTTGTGTGAGATGTAGTACTTTTTGATAAATTGGGATTTTATTGGAGGTTAATTTTGACTGAACCTTTGATGTGTAATAACTCAAACTCTTGAAAGCAGCCCTTCAGTCCTGGAGTGCTTATCTCTTGGTGTCATTATTTCAAACCTGCGTGAATGTCCATTATAATGACTTCCTGAATCACCACTATTAGAGAAATGTACATCTAGAGAGGTAAGCATAGTGGTAATGGTTTAAATATGACAACTAACAATATTCTAAGTATGCTGTAGAGAAAACATGCAATTATGAGCTATATGAAAAAAAACTACATTGAATTTTCTTCTGTCCTTTTTTGTTGGAGTAGAGAAAAAGAACAGCTGGAAGGGTTTCATAGGCTTCAAAGTTTTAATCCTTTCAAAACATTCATGAGCAGAACCATTCTGGAATAAATTTGGTAACTTCATAAGGAAACTTTAGCTGTAGTTCAGGTTTGTCACATCAAAGTGGAGCTTTCCAGTGGCTCCTAGGCTTTTAAGCCTGTGAGTGATTGTGCACTTCATCTTTATCTACAATGGAAAGGGCACCAGAATAAACAACTTCTTTCAGTCAAATCTGTTTAATTTTTGTGGTAAATTCTAATCAAGGTGTAGGCAAGCTCTTTCTAAACTAAGCTGCTTGTTTGCAACATATTTTAGTCCAAGAGAACTTGTATTAACTAAGGATTGTTAAACCTTATCTCTGTTTGGAGAACTAAAAATTGAAATTGATATAATTGGCACCAGTTAGCATTGGTGATTTTCTCCAGGCTTTGAGTCTGTATTGTTTTTATACCACAGCAGTAGAAATGAAAAGTAACTTTTTTTCTGAGAACAAGTTGTACTAAAAGCAGATTCTCGCCTGGGGTGCAGTAAACTTTACGCACACTCGGGAGAGATACTGTGTTTATTCGGGCCTGGGCGATTGGTGGACATTTATACACAAAAGTGTATAGACATGTAGCCTTAACAGGAAGTAGGAGTTTGGTTTCTCAAGCAAGACCTGTGACTGTGGTGAGTTTACTGAAGGGAGAATAAAAGAACAATGCTTCCAGTAACAGTGATTGTTTGTAATCCATGTAAAACATTTAATGCGTCATTCCTTCTAATCACTACCCATGCTCAGAGGAAGGGTCTTCTTGTGGCCTGGAGTCTTTTTGACCTGCGAATGTGATTTTTAGTTTTACAATGAAGGTAGTTCACTTCAGGACACTTGGAACATTAGTTTTGTTGCCAGATTGGTTAAAGGAATGGTTACTTTGCCAAGCTGTCAAATAACTCATCCTTGGTATTACCGGTCCTGGATGCTCCCCTTTTGATCTTTCAAACAGGACTAGGATCTGATTTTACTCATAAAGTCCTTAGTGTCAATTGAAGGTCATCTTGACCCATGTTCAAGTTCTTAATGCGTAAGTAATTATGACTGCCAACAGCAGATGTAAATACAACAGACATGAGGCAGCTTTCATATTTTGGAAATATTTGGCCTTATATTGGACACTGTCTTAATGTGAGGGGTGGAGTGCTTTGAGTACAAAAGATTTTATAGGGATGATTAGCTGCTTTTTATCTTCCTGGTCAAAAAACAATGAGGTGGCATAGTGATTGAATACAAGCACCTACCATGTGGAAAATATACATCGTTTAAAAAAGTCAACAAAAGTTGGGTTCTCTTCTCATGTCTTCTAGCCAATACTGTAATTTCCTCCCTCCAAAAAAAAACAATACTACTAACCCAGAAACCAGGGATTACTCATTTTGTTACTGTTTTGAACACTTTTTCGTTGAATTCAAATTGTCTATGGTAAGATTAAATAATGTTGTGAGCTCATTGTCTTGGTCCTTTAACATTACTCTTTTGGTGATTTTTATTTGTTGGCTTTTTGGTTGGTTGTTACTTTTTGTTTTTCCCATGGTCCTATATGTACCTAAAAGGGAAGGGACAACATTGACTTAATATGTTTTAATAAGAAGACTGTGGAGCAGATGGAGAACTGTCTGCTTTAGACAGTGGGTAAATACAAAAGATGAGCTTTTGTACCTGCTCACATGTAACTGAATTTATGTTGGCTGTGTGGAAAATGGGAGTAAGAGGTCAGTTTCAGTACAACAGCTTATAAGGATGACATGTGTCATGCAGCCCTCTTAGCAACCATGAATCTGGTTTCTTAAGCAAGAACTAAAAGTTGAAAGCATGGTGGGCTTGCCAAGTTAGAAAAAGAGAATAAGATGTCGGCTTTACTATCCCATTCATAGCAGGAGTATTACATGTTCATGAATTTAAGCTTTTGCCTCTTCAAAGGACCACTGAAATGTACTAGCACATTATATTCAAAGTTCAGTCTTGATTTTGATCCTGATCAAAGGGATACACTTAAAGTATTTTGACATCTAATCCTTTTTCCTCACTTTGATAGTTACAGACTGAGGTACAAGTAATGACTTCCACTACCTGTGTCAGCCAAGAATGAAAGGCATCTTATCTGCAGATAATGGGTGCTGCTGCTTGGAGCATCATCCCCTTGATATTATGTTGTAAAAGGTGCCTCTTTCCTTCTGCCAGCAGTTTCCCATGGTACAGCGCAGCAGTGCTGAAAAAAACCTTAAGAAAAAATCTACTCAATAATAATATGGGGGAAACAGATATGAAACTGTTATAGGGTACATGTGAATTCTATGCAATGAAATGTGAATGAGAACCTAGAGAGTAATAGCAGGTTTAAACAAACAGCTGCTTTAATGTTGCAATATAAAATTTCTCATGAGATTCTATCATTAGGCAGATCATTACAGACTTTTTTCTTCTTGTATCATAAAATAGAATTGGTGTTTATTGGGGCTGATATCTTACACAACAAACTATAAAAGAGGGATTTATGAAGGCAGTAGATGCCACACAAAAGTTGTTTTGTGGTGGTGAATGCTATAGATGAGTTTCAGAAACCAATGAGCAGAGGTCTTAATAGGGATGAGCACAGAAGATCCTGACCAGTCTGTTGTCACAATGTGCTTTTGTCACCAGGTTACTTAGAGAAGACAGATCTTGCAGTTGTGTCACTTGTTGCCCTTAAAGATGTAACAGGTAAATTGCAACCCAAAATACTAATAAATCATTTGCTAAATTTGACAACAGTAAATGCTGGGGAAAGGCATTTCCTGGTTTTGCTTCCTCTTTTTTAGTGTGCTTTCAAAAAAATCAAATTATTTCGATCCAGTTCTGTCAAAAAATTATGGTGTGTAGGGTTAAGCATAAGAAAATAGTATAATTTTTCATGTGTAAAATATCACCAATTTCATATTTTAACCAAATTTCCCAGTTTAGGTACAGTTGTGACTTGCCTGAGATCTCTTCGCTTTCCTCAGTGTTAAGCCTCTTTTAAGAGGATCAGTAGGGATATGGTTTTTTTTCTGTTTTTTTTTTTTTTTTACAGGTATATAGGACAGTCTGGACAAAGACTAGCATAAAACCTAAGGAATCCCCCACTATACTGATCTCAGCCACAGCTGTGAGTAACCGGTTTCAGCTGCTCATCTTTCTCAGCCTTTCTGGTTGATTGCCTTCCTCTTGGGCAGTTTTCTCTAACACAAGGTTTTTCTTACCCCTTGCCCTCATTCTGTACTGTTTTTCCCTTCTGAAGCCCTAGCCTTCCTCCCAAGGTAGGCCTCTGTTTGAGGGGAGGGAGACATTGAGGAGAAATGTTATTTGCTTACAGTCATGCTAAAAGAGTGGCATTTCAGCTGATATGGGTGACAACAGGGGGAGATGAATTACTGTCACTACAGATGAATGGTACTTGGCAGAACTGGAATAGCTGCTTTGTGGCCGGTTCCTTCTCATGGTTTACAACTCCATTCTGCTTCTGGTGTAGTCCGTAACAGGAGCTGAAAAAGCTTGCTATGGCTTTGTGGAGGAAACAAGTCCCTGCTTAATGCACGTAGTGCTGTCAAGAGTTTTGTGGGAGTTGCGCTGTGGTGTTTTTGTCTTATGGACAGTGGGGCTGAAAGGAACAAGGGCCAGCAGGTAATTTTGTTTCCCAAATAGTCCAAGTGTGAAATGTGCAGACTCCATTTATCATTCCAGCTGTCTCTGTGGAGAGTGACCTGCTCATGTTTGCCCATTATTTTTGTTTCCCTTGACTAAATGTTACCTGCTGGGACAAACATCTTTGAATCTGAATTTCAAAACATGGACAAATGACAAATTACTTTGTGTAAGAAATACTTCTGTGGGACTATTTTAATTGCAATTAATAGGGGGAAAATGGCTGTTTGTTGCAGGTGTTCTTTGTAAGCAAAAATTGTATTGATAACATCTGTGAAAGCGATAGTTGTGAAAAATAACTGTAAATCTGCAGGGCTGCAATGATGTGGTTTGTTTTTACATATAGCTGTATTAGAAATCCATACTTTATGTGTCAGAGGATGTTAGTTTCAGAAAGCTATCAGCCAAAAACACTGATACAGGCTTATAGACAGAATAGCCTTGGATGTTTTGCACGGTTTGAGGACTGCTCAGTGCTCTGGCAGGTTGTAAACCTGTTAGAGGTGGTTCGAGCACTGCTCTGTGCCATTAGAAAAGGGCTTTGCATCTTCTGGAGTGTTGAGGACACAGCTGAGGACAGCTGTTCCTGTTCATAGGTGTAAATGGATGCTTTAAAACACTGTTATTCAGACATTTCTTTTGTAGCCATTTAAGTGATATACAGACCTCATCCGTTACTGAGGAGTTACTTACTGGCTCATAACCAATAGGATTTTCAATCCTGCTACCTCCTTGTTGTCCCTTCAGCCATTACCATAAAGCTGCATTTAAAGCTTCCTAAATAGGGGCAGAAACCAGCAATTTAATGTTTTCCTTCCATGTGTTTTCCCCTTTTTTGGGGGAGCTGATTCAGGAGAGAAACAGAACATAAAACCTTTCCTTCAACTCTGGTCCTTCTGGTATTTGTTAGCAGCTTTCAGTGGCAATGCAAAGCTGAGTGAACCTGCCTTCAGAAAGACACTGCTTTCTGTGGGGAAAAAAGCATATGCCAAGAGTTTTTCCAGAAGGTGCCAAGAGGTAACTAATGCCTCTGTTTATCTCAATCAAAATGTAAGTGCTCTGTTTAAGTTCGCGTGATCTTCTGCAAGAACTCACAGGTTAAACAGTCTGACAGGTAATAGGTGAAGCTGTTACCTTATGCTATGATAGTATTTCAATATCCTTAAAATAGCTAGAGGGAAGAGATCTTTTAGTTCGTTTGACCTGCAGCGTTTTAGTAGTAGTGTATGTTTTGCAGCAGCAGTACTGATGCGTTACTTCATAGTTGTCTGTGGCAGCTTATGCTTGTAAGGGTGAAAAGGATGAGCTCTGTTGAGTGCCATAAAACCGAAGGGAGTGGAGAGAGATGCCTGTGCAATTCAAAATGCCTTTATTAAGCCCTCTTCCATAATATCTTAGAGGGAGGGGGAAAAGATCTCTTTCAAGCTTGGCTGAGCTTGGAATTACATGCTGCCTTCCTTCCATTGTTTCAGCACATTTGTGGTACTGCTGCTGGCTTGATGCCAGTTTCAGCTCACAAATAGCCAGTCTGTTCCAAGCAGAGGGCTGTAACTTCACCTCATGTTTACAGATATATTGCTTTGACTTTGAGAGCTGTAGGAAAGTGTCAATGTTAGCTTTAATTAGCAACTTTTTAGTTGCTTTTCCTAGTAAATTGGTTTCATTCAAACTTTAATATGCACCGAATCCCTCCATGTCACCGCTGGAGAGATGAAAGTCCTTTTTTTACAGAAACAGTCTCTTTACAGCTTATTCTCAAAGTGTTTGAGAAAGCCTTAAAAGCTGTTGGAAGAGCTGGCTTCTAGTTTTCTGGATGTAGTGAGGAGGCAGCTTGGTAGGCTGAAGATTTACCTAAATATTTTTATAAGTTTTGTCAGTTTTACCTATGTGCTGAAAGTAAAATAAACTACGTTATGATGGTATGTAAAGCTTTGACCACCTTTCCTTATTGGCAGTACTAGTGAAGAACTTGACAAGTGCCTCTGGAGGAGGTGGGGCTTGTTCCAAAAATATCCTACAGATGCCAGTTTGTTACTTTGAGCAATGTGTTGTAAACATCCTTCCCCATCTATTTCATAGCTGTCAGTATTTTTAGTTTAAGGACAATTACTTGAATATTTGGAGCTTTTCTGAAATGAGGAGGAAA
This sequence comes from Forpus xanthops, assembly GCA_032466535.1. NCBI lineage: Eukaryota > Metazoa > Chordata > Aves > Psittaciformes > Psittacidae > Forpus > Forpus xanthops. The sequence continues at coordinate 39,805 of JASSUY010025150.1, forward strand.
GTGCTTTATGTGCCTTTTGTTTCCTTTCTCACAAAGCTAAATCACTTCATCAAATGCAGAGCTGTGGTGCCAGAGATTTTCAGATACCAGCTCACTTAGGCTGTCCTATATGCAGGTGATGGTTATTCCCTGAGCTGTGTGATGGTTTTGTCTTGCTAAAAGGCACTACAAGTGCAATGCTTCTGCACAATAAGCACATGGACATCAGCATTTTGCTGGAGGCAGCCTTGTACAGAGGATAAACCTGGTTTGTTGGCTGAAGTCGAAGGGTTATATGCTAATATGGAAATCATTGATATTAAAAGACTTCAAGAGAATTTTGGCATGCCTTCATATGGATTCCATGGTTAACATCTAATGCAAAAATACATATTTTATCTCAAGATTCCTGAATTTGAGCTTCATTTTGACAAAAGTTTTTTTTTATTTTTGGATTGTCATTTGCTTTATATTTACTGTGTGCATCCTTTATAAAATGTGAATCAGTGCTTTACTGCATGTTTTGGAACAACATAAAGACAGGTTATAGAGAGAAGTGTGGCTCTGAAAGGAGGCTTAAGAAACCTGAAGGTGTGTATTTCTGATGCTTAGGTTGTCCTGAGAAGTCATAAATTTTTTGGAATTTATTTTATTAGCCTGAATATTTCCATTAATAAAACAAGCATCTAAACCAATATGCAGTATTATAGTCTACAACAAGCCTGTGTACAAAAGCACTGCAAGTTTCTCTTAAAACAAAATGAAATCATATTCACATTTTTCTAGTTCAGTGTATGTAAGAGATAATGTCATGAAATACTTTTTAGGCTATAACACCTCTCTGTAATATGGCATGCTGCCTTCCAGAGAGATGATGCTTCACTATTGCATTGCAGCAAAGAATAGTTCCTGCATCTAAAACTTAACATACATCATGTGTGTAGTATGCTCATTTTGTGGCTGTAAAGCCTCATACAACAAAAGCAGTTGGGGAGGATGCAGGAAAACTTGGACCAAGTCAGAAAGATATTTTTTAAAGTATATACTATAGTGTATATATATAATATATACTGTATATTTAGTATATGCTATATATATTGAAAGGAAATGGTTCAGATTACCTTCTCCCCACTTTACTGAAGTGCTGGTTATTGTAGGAAGTAACATTTATGGAGTTACAAAATTAAAGGTAGAAGGAGGAAATAAAAATGAGGGATATAATAAATCCCCAACTCTCCTACAGTGTGTCAGCATTCTTCAGGGCCTCCTGGGTATGGGTATTAAAGTCCAGTCTGTTGAATTTGGACACAGTGATGCATTAGTGAGTTGAAATGATCCCACAAAGTCAAATTTCAAGGCTATGCGCTTGGCTGTTTAGGCTGATGCCTTTGCCACTGGAGCATGTAGGTGTTACTGTCCTGTAGGAGAGGGCTCATCCCTCTTGCAGAAAAGATCTGCAATAAATGATAGTGTTGCCATGATTAGTTGTGGAAGTGCTTACAGGAGAAGCAGCAGTTTGCAGAGTACTCGGATCTATTCCAAGTAGTTTAGACTTGTTAATTATTGATGCTGTGACATATTACAGCTGTTGCAGTCAGTTTTTGCATGTCTACTTTGAATTGTTAAGAAAAGGTTTTTTGCCCTTTCATTCAGAGCTGGCTGTTGCTTTAGGATACAAAACACTTACCTACTTAAACAGCAAAATTGTTTTTCTTAATATACCAGCTACTCTTCCTGTCATTATGACAGATCTCAAGCTGTATCAGACTCAATCCTAAATAGAAGTTCATTTTTGCTTTAAAGTCAAATATCTAAGGGAATAATCTTAGATTTAAATTAAGAACAGACATCTCTACAGAAGACATCACACAGATCCCTTTTGCTTGCTTTTACATCTTCAGTGGCTTGTATTTTAATATTGCCATGCTGTAACTTTGAAAAACTAGAGTACCATATATTCAAGCAAGGTTCTTAAAAGTAATTCTAAGTTTTTAGAAAGGTACTTGAACACTTATGGTCTTTATAAGGAAAGAAGTTGGAAAAACTTTGACCAAAGCTGAAAAACTACTCCATGCTATTTAGGTGGTTTTCCCTCCTATTTGAGGCAGATGCATGTGGATTTTCCACACCACATGATGTTACTCTGTCCAGCCACATACATGATATGTATTCTTGATTCTGCCTATGGCTTTTAGTCAAGTGACACCTGAAGCATTGCAGGGTAATTTACAGAAATGGGGCTATTTTGAAGAATAGGTATTTGTTTTAATTGTATGCAGTTTATTTTTTGCTTCTGTGAGTGATTAAAGAGAAAACACGGTATGTCAAACAGATTCATACTTCACCAGTATAGAAGAGTCTGAGCCCCACAATCACTGAGAAAGATTGGCAAATAATTAATTCATCAGTTAGGTGTATTGGAGGAGGTGGACTTGAGAAAAGCTTCACTCAGCTTCAAGCTAGTAGAACCTAGTTACATCTATGTGGCACTGCCAGTGGAAAGATAAATGGAAAACAGGAAGTATCAAGTGGTAATGATGCGTTCTAATGCCATCTTTGTGTGGAGGATTAAAACATACTTGTCAGAACTTCTTTTTTTTTTTTTCAGTTGTCTCAGATGTCTTTCAGCATCACCATCAGTAGGAGCTGTGGTGTTGGTTCCACAAAAGAGATTCATGCCTTCCTCACTCCCCCCCCCCCATCACATACTATGAATTAAAGATGTCCCTGTAAAATAGATGTATTTATGGTGCTTACTTCAGAAGGGCTGAGGTCCAGTAGGTTTGATCCACTGAGGTTTCACAGGTGCAGAGCTTAGAGTCCCCAGCCAAAGTGCCTCTTAAGCTGTACTACAGTAGTATAGGAGCAGCAAGCTCCTAAATACTACAGAATAAATGATACTACAGGAGCAACAAGGCCTCGTACTGCCATATCCAAGAATTGTTGCTTTGCAGCTGAGTAAACAGACTTTTCTTAAGGCTTGGCTATATCAAAATGGTTCACTGCTGTTTTGAATCCACTTCCCAAACCTGGCAAGTAGCTTTTGTACTTTCCTACAAAGCTATCAAGATGGAATGAAGGTATTTTTCTGGTTGTTTTGATGTCTGCCCTCTGTTCTTGGTGTGGTGTGGAAAGGAAGGGCTGCTAGAAGACAGAAGCAGCAGAATTAACAGAAGATGTTAAAATGGCATTAAAAACACAGAATGGGAACATGCTTTCTTTTACCATTGTGTCAGGCAGTCCAGATTTTACAGGATTCAAGAAAATGCTGTTAGAAATCGGAAACCTTTTTTCTTCTTTCTTTCTTTCTTAAACAAAAGAGATTCTACAAATATTGCCTGAGACCTTGTAGTGCTAACTTGATTAATTTTCACTTAGTTTTCAATATCTAGTCACTGAGATAACATACTGGCATATTTCAGTGAGCCCCTACAAGCTTTTGCACAATGATATCAAGGTGAAATCCTCTGGTCAAGAATAGCTTTACAAAGCATTAAGCTAAACACATATGTATTTACCTGATTTTGACTGAAGGATTAGTGATATATTTCTTTGTGAAACTCTGTGCTGAGCTTTTAATTAAGCTTACCAGGCACAAGTGCACTTCAGGTGATCCAGATGACCTTTAAAGGGCCTGCAGCAGATGGTGGAAAGTCTGTGTTCCACACAGTATTCTGCTGTTTTGTCTGTTAAATAAGTATCTAATTACTCCCAGTCTTATCTTATTTCAACACAGTGTCACTAAATTACTTACATGGCTGTAAGTAAGATAATCTGTTGCCAATCCGATAAGCTTTCAGTTTGACTTTTTGGGAAGTAAACTTGCAGCTGATGAGAATTTTCTTTTGAACAGGCAAGAGCATATTCTAGTACTTTTCCAGAGACTCTTAACAAGATCATTCACTCTTTTTCACACAGCTTTTCTTTCGGCTGTTTTAAATAAATTGCCTGTGACAAATTTGTGAATTTTTTTTTTAAGAAAGCTGCTTTCTTGAGAGCAAAACAGCTTTTATTTGTGATGTCTTACCCTGTGATGGGCAGGAAGATGTACGCACTTATGAAACAATAGCAGCAACTCTTTGTGTATATGGACACAGAACCTTTACTCTTATTTTTGAGCTATTGCCCGTGTCAGGCAGAACAGTTGCTATGTAGAGGAGCAGCACTTGTTCAGGTGTTTGAGTCATCCTAATTTAATTTCTTCTTCAGTATTGTCTTGAAGAGATCTAAGGTATGAAAATAGGAAGGTTGTTATTGGAGTCATTATCTAGATTTTTCCTTGCCTATGACTTGCTTTCTTTTTCTTTCAGTTTCACTAATTCTGAGATGGTATGTGAGAAGGTTGGCAATATTGGGGAGGTGTTCCTTCTTCTTGCCCTTCCTGTAATTGTCCCCTCTGCATGTTAGCTCACCTGCCAGGCTACAAAGGAGGGATGTATGCCATCGGGGGGAGGGGGAGAAATGCACTGCTCATATGCAGTCTCATGCATTGAGAAGAGGTGAGATGTCTTGCCATCACAAATCCCATAACTTTTGGTCTCCAAATAGTGAGCCTTTGCTATCTATTTCTGTCTTCAAACTGTGTTCTGGCTGTTGCTGTTCCACATCCCTGTGCAATCTGCATGTCCTGCAGAAACAGATGAAGCTCTGAAGGCACGCATTACAGTATTTCCATGGAGCTCAGGGTAGGGTGAGGTTCCATAGGCATAAAATTGCCCTTTTTACCTCAACAGCTATTCTACAGTAACAGTATCAAGAGTACAATAATGTTTGGGAGAAAGGTATCAGTGTTGCTACATAATTGCTGATTTAGGTTTATATATTTCATATGCTTAATGCTTGCCAGATACAAGCAGGGCTGAATGTCTTATATTAACTAGGTGGCAGGTCTTTAGACCAGTAAGTACTGATTTTTACTTTTAGTTCTGTCATCCTCTTGTTTCTGAATGAACTCATTTCATCACAGCCATTCAATTAAAATGGCAAAAAGCACTTGATTCAGTCAAAACTCAAGATGTCATGTTCTGACAGATGTGGCAGGTATCTGATTTGAACTTGTAGAGAAAGGAAAGTGTACTGTCTTATTTGAATTTCTGAATGCTTACGTCTTGGTGCCCTGTGATGCTCTGTCAGAACTGCATGATGCCCTGTAAGTGTTAAGGCCTCCCTTTTGCCTCCCTGTTGTATCAGCTAGAGAAGTGGAGAGCTCCATCATGCTTATCTGGGAACTGCTGCAGCTGCTGCATCTCTTGCCCTTGTGAGTAATCCCCTTATTCTTACACAGGAGAGAAATTTCTCCTGTGTTTTCCACCTTAAATGACAGGATTTAACCTGTCTTGTCTGAAAGTAAGGTTCAAGTTCAGACCAGTGCTCTTAAAGATGTGTTTAAGAGGAGGTCAAATGTGAAAGTGTAATGCTGCCTTCTGCCTTTAAAAATCTATGGATGTAGCCAGTGAAGGGAAATGTCTTGTTCTTGTGATTTTTACTCATTGTCCTTAATCAAATTCTCAGAACAAAACGCAGGAAAAGACAAGCTCACAAGCAGCCAAACAACCTCTTTGACTTGGGTCTCCTGAGCTCCCATAAATAGTTTACAAACTAATTGTCTTTAAAAGAGGAAAAACCTGCTACTAAGAGCAAGATGCTTAATGTGTTTCTGGTAAATATGCAGTTTAATCTAATAGCGCTGTTCTTAGCTGTTAATATCCATGGATGACCTGTTTGGCATGAGCCTCTGAAAGCAGAGCTGGCCTATTAACCTGCCTGGGTATCTATTAGTCTCATTTTGAGAATGATTTGGAAGAGCTTGGAGAAGATCACTGTAAACATCATAACATGATGCCAGGGAAGTATTATCATGAGCACACTCACTCTATTTATTGCATGATCAATTACTACAGAGGTTTCTATGTTTTTGTGTTTAAAAACAGCACTACTTTGTGTTAAACATGTTAAACAGCACTACTTTGCCTCTCTGTGATATGCTGCTGGTAATTTCTGTTAAGCTGGATAAAAGCTCCGATTGCAGAATTGCAGCTTTATGTCATTCTGAGGGTTACAAACCATCAGTACTTTTTTTCCTAAAATAATATCCTTTCTTGACTTTGAATGTGGTCTTCTGTTTTAGCACATCTGGGTGCTTGTGATGGTAATGCCAAACACTGGTGAGTGTGGAAATGGCTCAGTAAAGGTGGACCCTAAAACCTCTACCGCAGCTCTGCAAATTGTGAGTATGGTGTAGCTAAGGATGCAGTGAAATGAAAAGCAGCCGTGCTACCTCGGAGTGATGAGTGGTCTCTCCACAGCAACAGCTTCGGAGAGCCAAAGGACTCCCTGGCTGTGTCATCTGTATTGCTCAATGCTGTGCCATGTTTAAAGGCTAATCTATTGTCTCATATAGAACAGTAATACTCTCCCAGTTTTACTAGTCATTAGATGGGAATAATCATACTGAATTAAACTTCTTGTCACAGTGCAGTATTTTGTTTCCACAAAGATGCTTTCAACACATACTAAAAGAAAGTGTGAGAAACTATGCAGCATGTGGAGGCTGTATCCTTCAGGCATTATTTTTGGGGATTACCAGTCCTGTGCCTGATACATGTGGAGCTCCGGACCACTGGGCACAGTAGGGTGCTTGTGTGTGTCCCAGCCTTGTGCATTTGCTCATTCCCCTGGTCTTTGTCTGAGCTGAGGTGGATGAAAGTTCACAGCCCATTTTGTGTGCACCATTTCTGTTATCTTGCGTGTTTTCAACACAACTCTCTTAAATCTCCTATCTAAGGTAATCAATCTAATCTCTGAAGTAATCAGTCAGTAGGTGTTTTGAGTCTTTCTACTATGGCTCTCCATTTCCTTAATCACTCTTGTTCATACAACTGCCCTTGGGCAGTTCCTACCGGGTTCAATGTCTACTGTGTATGATTTTTCTCTTCCCTTCTCCTGCCTTGCTCCAGTTGACCTGCTTTAATACCTGTGAAAAAAAAATCCTATCCATGTAAACCCTATTACTCAGATTTTGTTGTACAGTTTTCATAGCTTGGACTAAAGCAAATATATAATTGCCCATTACAGGGTGTTGAGTTGTTGCTTCTATAGTGAAACTGCACCAAATGTAGTAATGAATTTAACAGCCACGTATGTGCTGTAGTGGAGCACAAGTCAGTCCAGGGTTAGGTCTCGGGGAAACAGTTTTGTGTGTTGTTTGCAAATGCATTCACAATTTGCAGCTGTAAGTTGTCCTGTTTTATGACTCCAAGACTTAGCTACTTGTTTATGTATGAGTTTAAGGATGTACTAGCAACTACAAGAACTTGCTCTTTTATTTCTGTGTTAATGCTTCAGAGCAAAGTAGGACAAGTAAGTTTTTCTTGTTCTGAAATATTTCCAAATTGTGCAAGCAGCATCATTTCCAAATATGGCTTCTTCAGGTGATAACATTGGGCAGCTCCAAAGAGGATCTGCAGCAAGCTGGGGGCTGCTGCTAGCTTCTAAGTCTAAAGGATGAGAAGAGTTCAGGCAGGCAGCCAGCCCTGTGGCTGATGTCCTTGTCCCAGGATCCCATCTGGGGCCATGTGCTGGAGGTCTGACACAGCCTGTTTTCAAAATGGCATGTATATCTCATTGAGGGAGCTAGCTACTGCCAGCAAAGTTGAGCAATAGCGCCGGCTACTGAAGGAGGACAAGGCTAGGCTGCCAGGGACTAGTTTTAGAGAGGCGTTGGAGTTACCTGCCAGAGGTGTGGGCTTGATTGGGGCTTTGTCTTTAAGTACAACCCTGATGTTCTGAGTAACAGTTTTGGGGTCTTCTTAAAGGCTGCTCGTGCTGGATATCATGGCATATAAGGCAGGTGGATACTTTAATGTTTCTCCCCATGGTGGTGTTTGGGAATTGAGTGTATCCTTAGTTAAGGATTTTGCATGTTCAGTTTCTCAGAAGCTGGTAGGAGAGACAAAGGGAACTGTTTTACGTGGGTGCAGTACAAACAGGTAAATAAAAAGAGCCCCCAACCCCCTCTGTTCCTTATTTCATGGTCAAGCTCTCTAGCAGTCAGAAGCACCAGTTAGGATAGGGCTTGGTTGTGATGGCAGTTTTATTGTTTTGACCATAACTGTCAGGTTTAGCACTGATAATGTTTGTGTGCAGCCTTTTGAGAGTCAGTTGCAGGCTGCGATGACAATCTGAGTCACAACGATTCTGTCTGCAAGCCACTGTCATAGGGTTAACCCCAGTCAGTAACTGCAGCATGCAACTGTTTGCTCATCCCCCTATTCTCCCTTCCCCTGATGAGATGAGAAGGAAAATCAAAGGAAAGTAAAACCTATGGGTTGAGATAAGAACAGTTTAATAGCTAAAGTATAATATAGTGTATTTATATGGAATGTAAAAATAAAAGGAGAAAGAGAAGGGGAAGAACACAGTAAACACAAGTGATGCACAATACAGTTGCTCATAATCTTCTGACAGATACTCAGCCCTGGTATGAGAATGTTCCTTTTGTGGTAATATTTTATATACTGGGCATAACATTCTGTGTGTAGTATGGACTAACCCTTTGGTTAATTTGGGTCAGATATCCTGTCTCTGCTCCCTCCTGACTTCTTGTGCCCTTCTTTTGGAGGCACAAGAGACTGAAAAGTCCTTGATCAGGGTAAGTGCTCCTGAGCAACAGCTATAAAACACCAGTGTGTTATCAGCATTGTTCTCAGAGTGAAGCCAAAACACAGTACTGCTCAGGTTGGGCAGAGCCTTTGGCGACATGGTCCAGTGTGAGACATCCCTGCCCATGGCAGGAGGGTGGAACTAGATGATATTAAGGTGCTTTCTGGCCCCAACCATTTTATGATTCTTTACTAGAATGATTGCTTTGGACTTCTGTATGGTTATTTTTTTAAGCTATGTTATGTATTCAGAATTCCTGTGTTAAAGAAGCTTCATCTTTTTTTTATGTGTATCTAAGCCTTTTATTCAGTGATCACATAATTTAATAAATGAACTGAAATATACTCATAGGCACATCCAAACTATAACCTTAGTCAAAAATATTCATATCCATTTCACAGGCTAGGAAACAAGATGCACATTAAGAGGTGCATTTCCAGAATGTCACAGGGAACTTAAAATTTGGGAAGAAGTCTCAGAATTCATGTTTCCAGTACAACACAAGCCTTTTCAGCTCTCTGATCATCTTGACAAAAGATAAATGACCAATGTCAGGATTGCTTATGTAAGAATCCTTGTCCTTCAAAGTTTGAAGAGATCCTCAGCATTGCCATTTACGCAGTGCATGCACGTACAGCTAGTTTTTGCACTATGCTTTTCACCCTTGTTATGAAGAAAGGAGTAGCTATAACACATTCAAGAGGGAATTTCCAGGTGCGAATCCCATTTGTCTGTCACTCGTCTTTCTGCCATCCACAATGACAGTTATGTTATCAATTACTTTAAGAGAGGAAGGTGTTACATATCCTTTTCCTAGTAATAACTTTACAAAATGAGACTTCAGCTTTTCTTACAGAGTGAAGGAACGGAACTGAACAATAAAAAAGGTTTTATAGCTTTCGCAAATTGTACTGTTCTGGTAGGGACAGCTAATGCTAAATGATCCTTGCTGGCAATGGCAGGCTGTTCTAGCTAACAGTGCAGGCACTTACCTGCATACCATCAGTCATCACTGTAAAGTTTTCCTGTATGTTAAACATAGACCCTCCTGCCACTATTGTATACAGAATACATTATTTTTCAAAGGTGCCTAAAACTGGTATGTTTTTTTGTGGCCAAAACAGGCTTAAGTTCCCTTCTGAGGTGTAAGATTAGCTGCTCTGGCTTATACCGGAAGAAACTGGCTTCATTCTTCACCTGAAAAATCTGAGCCATTTACAGGGGCTGCTTCTGCAGCACTGTCAGAAATGTCCAAGAGTAAAATTCTGCCCTCTTCAGGTTTCTTCTTAAAATGAGAATAGGAGGTGGATGGTCAGTGTTGGAATATGAGGGTTAATTTGAAAGATGTTTCTTCTCTGGTTTTAAGCTGTACATTTGCACTCTTAAACTGATTTCTGTCCTTATCTTAGCTCTGAGGATAAAACAATGTTAGGTAAAACTTAGTTTCCTGTCAAGGGTCTTGCTTAACAGGCTGCTTTTCAGAGAAGAGGAAAATAAGTCACTGTCTGTCCATTACTCTGAATGGTTACAAAGTAGAAGATTAATGTGGTTTTTGTGTTTAGTCATGATAAAGGAAATAGTTGCTTGCTATTTATTGACAACTTGGCTCAAGGTTCTTCCTCCTTTGATCTTGAAATGTTTGCTTCCAGGAAGTGTGGAGAAAGATACGTTATGCAATTATCTAAATATTCATTGATACTTGTAAGGTAATACTCAATTTGTGATGAAGTTGTAATGAATTTTGATTTTGAAATTCAAGATAATTTCCACCTATTTTTGAAATACAGAGCTGCATCCTGTACCTTGCAGTCCTTAATTAAAAAGATAAAAATAAATATAGGCTAAACAGTAACATCACACTTAATTGGAAAGCAGTCCTTTCAGACACAAAATCGAATTGTTATATGAAAAATGTGACGTTCACTTGATTTAGCTGGGGCACATTACTGTCTCACAAACTACTTGTCCATTCAAACTCCCAGGTCCTTCTCCACAGAGCTGCTTTCCAGCAGGTCAGCCCCAAGCCTGAACTGGTTCATGGGGTTATTCCTCCCCAGGTGTAAGATCCTGCACTTGCCTTTGAGTTTCACTGGGTTCATCTCTTCCTATCTCTCCAGCCTGCCTTGATCCTTTGAGTAACAGCACAGTACTCTGGAGTATTAGCCGCAACAGTTTTGTGTCATCAGCGAGCTTGCTGAGGAGGCACTCTCCCTTTAAGTCAGTAATGAATAAGTTAAATACTGGACCTAGTATTGACTGTTGGGGGATGCTGCTAGCTATGTGTCTCTAACTAGACTCTGTGTAATTGACCACAACTCAGCTCTGTTCTTCAGCCAGTTCTCAATCCACTTCACCTTCCACTTGTCCATCCTGCACTTCCTGAGCATGTCTATGAGCTTGTCATGGCAGACAGTACCAAAAGTCTTCCTTGAAGTCCAGGTAAACAGCACTCAGTGCTCTCCCCTCATCTCTCCAGCCAGTTCTTCCATTGTAGAAGACAACTGAGTTGGTTAAGCATGATTTCCCTTTGGTGAATCCATGCCGACTACTCCTGATAACCTTGCCTTCCACATTCTTAGAGATGGCCTCCAGCATGAGCTGTTACATCACATTTCCAGGGATTGGGGTGAGGGTGACTGGCCCATAGGTCATCATCAATGTGCTTACGAGCAAAGGCATTCTTTTGTTAGCTTATATTTTTACGCAGCAGTTGTACAAATTTTAATCATAAAGACAGTATATTGTCAAGCAACTGTAATCTGCTTTCAGACACCACTCAATGCTTCTAAGTTGCTGTATATTTTTATAGCAGTCATGAAATAAAACAGTTGAGATGAAAATGTGACATGATAAATATGCAACCCAAGCAGCAAGTGGGGGAAGAAGCCGAATATACTTGAAAGCAGGAAATAGTACATCAGAAAATACATTGTTCACACACTTTGACAATTATTTTATTTGAATGATTCCTGAAAATGGTTTTATGTACTAGGTGCTTTTCCACCTTTCCCTTTAACATCTGAAATATGAGATCCACATGCAGTGTTTCTACTGAATGAAATAGAATGGGCATAGGAAGTAATGCATCATGTGGTGCCCTGGTGTTTCTGATACACCTCTAAATACATATGTTCATGCATAGCATGCAGGCAGATTATTCTGAGGCTAAGATACTCCACTTTTTGAATGATTAATATCTTTCCATTCATGTGTCAGATTTGTCCGAGCAGTATGTGAGAAGGAAACTGTGACTGTAATAACAGCTTAGGGAGAAAGAAGTTGATAATCACGTTCAAAGAAGAGTAGGGATGCAGACTTAAGTAACTACTGGAATTTTCAGTATTCTCCCAAGTGTCTAAAGATTGTATTACACAATTAACAAATTTAAGTACATTTTTGCTTAATATGCCACTTCGCATCTGGAGGCAATATTTATTTGCCAGAGAATTTTAAGCCCTTGGGGGAATTTCTTTGCAATCTGCGGTTTGTTCCTCTGAAATACTGAAGAATTGTTTTCTCTGAAAAAGCAGGTCAGTGAAGATGTTGGGAGGGACGTATTTCAGCTTAATTATTAAACCAAAGTTTCTGAGGAGCTGTGGCCTCCATGCAACCATTCAGTTGTGAAATGCAGCTCAGAATAACATGTTCAGCTGTAAATAGGAGCAGAGAACCGGGTACCAGTGCTACCTCATCAGGATCAGAGCATTTGCACTTGGGCAGCAGCAGTAAGTGCATCCCATGGCCACAAGCAACTGCGGCTCCCTTCACTCTGACAGAGGTGGGGCTGCTTGTGATGACCCCGCAGGCGGTTTTTGATGCTTTGCAAATTCTCTTTTGTAGCTGTGGAAACCTTCCAAATTCCTCAGTCGAAGTCTTGACATTTTCCCATCTCAGTGGTCTTAGTGGCTCTTAGTAACCCAAGCTGTCTTCTGCTATGAGTACTGCTACTTTCCTCTATATACAGCAGTCTCTATTAGGGAGTTAGTTTTGTTGCAGTAAACCTTATAGGGGCATTTTTTCCTTCACTTATCTTGCCTGGGCTCATCCTACATTTTGTATGTGTGTGTGTGTGGTGGTCATATCATTGCAACTTGGGCAGCATCTGCTGTAGATGCAGGAACTATTTTCTATATTGTATCCTCTGAAATGCTTCAGAATGTGAAATATTATGGCTTTGGAGGAAGGCAGAAAGGCGAGGCATTGAATACAGAAAAGGACTTTCTTGCTTCATCTCACCAAAAGACCCATGCTATGTGACAGTGGTATCAGGGCAGCAGATGGCAAAGTGAGAACAGCAAGGGAAGTCATCAGGAATCCCTGGAAAGTGCATTTTGGGAAGCTGTGTGCCAAATCAGGGGACATTATTGACAGTACGGAGTGCAAGGCAGTCGTCCGCATCACCATAAAGTAACCTTCACCTTTTCTGGCAGAGACTGACACTGCAGTAAACAAGCTCAAACTGGGAAAGGCACATGGTCAATGTTGCAGATGAAGTCATAAAAATCTGGCAGCCATGCAGTTCATGTCCTTCATAAAATCTGTGAAGAAGCAAATGGGAAGCCAGGGACCAGACAAAGTACTGGTGCAAATCAATCTAACTTTCACCATCTCAGGGAAAAAAGAAAAGACAGACCTGAAAGACTGCTGAGCAGATCTATTCTCAAACAAAGATAATGTGCTGCCACATGTTCCTGGAACTTGCAAAGCAAGATGGGGTACAAGAAGATTGAATGAGCTGGGGACTGGTAGAGGGGGAGAGATAAGTTGAGGTATCATCAAGCCTGAGGATAATGTCATCTCCTCTCTGAATCTTCAGCAGTCTGCAAGCCAGTTTGGGACTGTTATGCACGCACTGAAGCAGCTTGCTGTGGTTTGTACTGTTGCCTGGATCTGTTTAATTTTATGAAAACTTCCAAAGGAAACACTAGTCGGTATTTCACACCAAATTATGAGGAAATATTTCCTTGGCTTTGTAGCTCTTATGAAAAATCTTAAACTGAGTTAGAATTGTAAGTTTATACCTGGTTTATTACCTGCAAGGATCTGGTTCATTGGTTGGTTCTTCATTGGAGGTTCTCTGATTGGGACGTGGTGGATGGGGGAAGGCTGACAGTTCCCTAAAAATAGGTGTGTGTACCCGGGAAGGACAAGCTCCTGGCCTGTGGCATAGGAAGGCAGTGTGGGGTGAGAGCGTAGAGCCTGGGAGTCTGCAGAATTATGGGGACCAGAAGTGGCTGCTGAGCAGCAACCTGGCCTCTGGGCTGTGAGAAGTTCCATACAACCTTGAGTGAGATAAAGCCAAGCTGAAAGAAATGATCTGCTTTGTGAGGGCACAACTGGTGTGGCAAGGGTTGGTCATAAACCCCTTTTATTTTGTTCTGCATTACCTGGCTACTTGGAGTTACATTTCAAATCATTTAATAAAAGCTGGCTTTTCTGAAGGTGGGGGAAAAACCCCTGTAAGTGCTACAAGCAAAACCACCTTCAGGTGCTACAAGCAAAAAGTGTGTTCATGTCCCACACCAGCCTGTGTTCATTGTGCCTGTATTTTCTGCCTTTGTAGTGGCATCTCAAGTTCTCCAGGTAGACAACTGAGAACTTTTCTACAGGTTTTGAGCAAACTTCGCTATGGCCACCTTAGAGATACATATCAGAAGGTTTTGGAACTGAGTTAACATGTTAGCATGTCTTTTTATCTCCATTTCCCACACACCACAACTTTCTCTGCCCCCAGGCTTCACAATAGTAAATAGCGTTAGGGTGAGTACAGTGTGATACAGTGCCTGTCAGAAAGGAAAGGAGAAGAGAGCCACCTTTCTTCCAGTTATAACATGTCATTAGCTGAAACAACATCCTCACAAACTGTGTTTTGATTTTGGCTTTGATTAATTTTTTTCTTCTGAAACTCCAGGGAAAAAAGTAACAGAGCCTGACACTGGATGGGGGTGGGAGAAATGGAGCTTGAGAAAATCTCTGTTTTCTGAGACTTTCTAGGCTGTGGTCTATTCTGCAGGAATAGCAGTTTACCCCACACATCTGTAATCCCCGGGTTGCTGACTGTACAAACCTTTAGTGCTTCTCTTAGGCAGGAATAGGTGAATCTCCTCTTCCAAAGTAGCAGCTCTTGCCTAGGGAAACAAGTCTTTATCTCTTTGGATGAGCTGAGCCTGCTCATTAAGTGGTCCTGTGGGGGAGAAATTTGTTGGGAGGAAAGACTAAATCTCGCAATTAACTTTCAGAGAATCACATTTTTTGGCTCTTGGCCACACATGTTTAATAATAGGTCAAGCTTGATAGAGCTGCTTTTCTGCCCAGAGCTGAACTGGGAAGTCAAATCCACTGTTCTTTGACAACTTAATTTTGGCTTCAGGCTTCGGGACAAATCACAGAGGAACACCAGTAATTGTGCAGCAGCTGTCATGGGGTTAAAAGAAAGTCTGGTTTGTAAGTTATGGCATCCTGCTTAAGGAAGCATCAAACCTCAAATGGAGCAGAATTGCTCATATTTGAGTTGGTTTTTTTTTTCATAACTGAAAATCCAGCTAGATGTTGAACTAGAAGTTATTCTGCAGATGTTTGGTTGGCTGCAACTATAGCACAGTTCTGGAAGTAAGGGAATGTCTCATACGCTGTTTGCACAACTCAAATGACATGTTTAACCTGATAAGAAAAAGGATTTTTGATCATAAAGCAAAATTAATAAAATGATCTTTCTTGGTCTTTTTTGGTAACAAGGCCAAGCTTCCATTAAAACAAAAAGAGGCTCTTGCAGCTCTGGATTTTGGAGATCAGAAAGATGAAATTGAGCTTACAGAGTTGCTTGTTCTCAGGATGAAACATACAGACATATTGTGCTTTCAAAACAAGATGGAAAAGCAAGGTTGTGCTGCCAGTGGGGAGACATAAGCTGCTTCTGTGAGTTAAAAGAGCATTTGCTGTGGTAACTGGCAGGGAACTGCACAAAGAGAATAACTGGAAGTTGAGCTAGGAATACAAACTGTTAGAAATAGAAGGCTGAAAGATCAAGTTGCATCAGAGCTTAGCAAATGTCTCCAGTTTAAATTGTGTAGGAAAAAGAATGTAAAGATTCAAACCCTTCCTTCTCTCAGTCAACTCTTTGATTGGTGAGGACATCTTGGTCTTCATTCAAAACTTTTTGTTCTCCTGAGTAATAATCCATTCAAGGTTAATAACTGCTTGAGAAGAGCTCTGCTTCTAGTCCTTCAGCTGTTGAATAAGATGAAAGTTGGTTAATCTGGATTCTTGTCAGTACTTGAGCATGGTACAGGAAACACCACTCGGATTTGACTCTAGAAGGCCACAATTGCCTAAGAAAGGGGGAAAATTGAATTTGTGAATAAAGAATTGCCATAATGCTGCAAATGGTTAACGTAGTGAGGATGGATGTGAAATTATTTTCTTCTCATTTTCATGCAGGAAAATTCATTTTTGCCTACATATAGTACAGCAACTTTGAAGCAGCTTTTCGTATGCTACATAAATATGTATGAAAAAATGTTTATGACAAGATTAATCCCTTTTTGCATATTAGTCTTGCAGGAGGCTTCAAAATGGATTTTAAATGCCAATCAGAATATTTATACCTCTACTTGAACTTTTTATAACATCCCTTCACCAAAGAAGGAGGGAAGATAGCATTTAAAACACAAAATACTGGCTTGAATTGCAATGCTAAATGTGATCCCCCCACTGCTTCTTGCAGCCATGTGTACACTATGGATATGAGTTAGCAAAGTTCTCCATGGATTTTTAACTTTCACTTTCTCTGGTCTTTGTGGCACCCAGTATTAACCCAGATCTCTTATCCAGTCATTCCTTTTTCCAAAATTAGGGTGATGCTGTAACTCTTCTCTCTGGCTGCTCTTAAATTCTTGTTTTCCAAGTTTGTTTGAACTAATTCCCAGAGAGCTCTCGAATGTGCTAACTGTACAGAATACATTACTTAGCCATCTGTTTTGGGAAAGACACTTTTCCCATTACATTCGTATCCTGTAATTATTTAAACTTTATAGTGAACACTCCAAACCACAGGTATTTATAGCCTTGTAAGCATACTGCTTTGCACTTCAGCAAGAATACGTATGAAAAAATTTGTCTTCAACTTTTGCAATGTGTTTTGTTAGCACTCTGATACAGATGTTCACATGATAGCTGAAGGTTAATATTAAACTTAACCTTCATATGCAAACAACTACTGACATGTTGAAGGTCCAGGTAAAGAATTTTGATTTTGAGCTCTTCTCATAGGAAAAAAAAAAAAAATC
This sequence comes from Forpus xanthops, assembly GCA_032466535.1. Classification (NCBI taxonomy): domain Eukaryota; kingdom Metazoa; phylum Chordata; class Aves; order Psittaciformes; family Psittacidae; genus Forpus; species Forpus xanthops. The sequence continues at coordinate 56,730 of JASSUY010025150.1, forward strand.
AATCTAGCACTTCTTTATGGAAAAGAAATTGTTTAGGGTTTAGCTTCTGTGTAATAACTTGTATTAGTATAAGTCAGCACCTTCCCACTAGCAACTTCACAGGGAAGATCATTCTTATATCTAAACTTACGATGGAGTAGCCAGAACCTTGTAAGAACAAGACAACTAAATAGTAAAGATAATAATATCACTCTGGTTAGTTTTACAAATTCTAGCTCACTGGTGTCAGCAGCAGATTGATTCACCACTAATATTTCACCTACTGCTGTGACTATTTCCAACAGTTATATACAGGACGCAAAAAAGATGTCAAACAAAAAAGCAAAACCAACTCACTACATCCTCATTGAAATAAGCTCACCTTGCACAGTTAGGGAATCAAGACATTCTCAAGTTTTGCATGGCTGGTGACATTTCTTTTAATGTCACTGGAGAGCAGAGGGACTTCAATATTGACTTAAGTTTCTGTCTGCATTAAGAGTTGTAAATGAAGATTGGTTACGTTCAAGCATGGTATTTGGAACTAAGTATATACTGTGCTAGATTTGTTCACTGTTGGAATTAATGCAGCCAGGATGTGCTTTGCCTGTGTTGCTTCAGTGAAGTCCTGTGTTGCTGCATGAATTGACTTGATTATTATAGAACAGCAACTAAGTTCCTACCAATCTGCACAAGCTTACCAAAACTAACAGCAATACTGATTTAAGTCGGCATTCTCATGAGTGAACTTTGTTCTGTGGTTTACCAGTGAATTTCTTTAACTTTTACTGATTACAACAGAGCAAGAGAAAATGGAAGTTAGGAATAGGGAAGTGGTAAAAAGCTCTTGGGTTTTATTGGCCACTTTCAGCAGACTTACTTACAAGTAATTCTCCAGCTATTTTTTTTTTAAGTGTATTCCTGGAGAAGAAGGCTTGGAAGTAAGTTCTGGACTTTTAAAAAATAAATGCAGGGAGAAAACTTACTGGTAAGTGTTGAGCTGAAGATGATACCCACAGTAACCAGCAGTGTTGTGGAAAGGTTGAATGCTTGTGGTCAGGCAAGGAAAGAAGGTGCTTTGGAGCAATACTTCATAGAATCATAGAATAGTTAGGATTGGAAAGGACCTTAGGATCATCTAGTTCCAACACCCCTGCCATGGGCAGGGACACCTCACGCTCTGTGACATCATCTCTGCTGCAGCCTGTGTATTTTTGGGTCTTAGTTAAATTTCAGGTTGTGCAGTTACCTGCCTGTATGAGTGCAGAACCATTTCTAAGAATACCCATGGTCCACCAGTCTAAGAAAGAAATAAAAATCAATGAATTTGGATTTAAGCATGTACAGTTCCTATACAAAACTGACGGAGTTTATGTACTTTGTCACTGAAACACATTTGGAATCGTGATCAATGGCTAGAGAGATCATTGGCAGTAATATTTCAAACAAAAATAACTGCTTTCCGTAACGTCAGAGTTTGCTTTTTCTTAATTTACATGAGGGATACAGGTTTGTACTAAAGCAGAGAAGAGAGAACAAAGATGTATTTTCTCCCTTTAGTGTGGTTGCTCTTTTCCAGTAGTCATGCTCACATAGGATCTTTTCTGTGTTTTTTTGGAAGTATTGATGTGAGTTGTAAATTTCATGCTGAAAGTAATTCCAATATGAACTACCTGAAACCTGACTGTGGATAAGAAGGCATGCTGCAACCAGAGCAGCTTCTCGAAATTTCTGAAAATATAAATAGTCCTGTAGAAGTAATTTAATCAAAATCCCACACTAGGTAGTGACCAATGTACCGTAAATGGTTTGTTAGATGGGAAATTATTTGTTTTCAACTGCTTTGGAACCACAATATTTCTTGTGAGATGCAAGATGTTTACAACACACCTGCTGGCACCAATCCAGGAAGAGATTTATAGGCACAATCAGGCCATGTTCCATTTAAGTAATAGTGATTAATAAACAGGTTGAACAAGTAATTTGCCCAGTAAAATAAGCTATGAACATTTAAATCCGTATGTCCTAATGCTCAATTTAAAATAAAAAGAGTGCTCTACAGTGTTGATTTAGAGGTTTTAACAAATAATATATTTAAAGAGGGATTTTTTCATTGTACATTTAGATAGATGCAGCATGGGGGATTTCTACCGAGAACCCTCTCTGATTTCTTCCCATTTCTTCTCCCTGTCTTCCCCACTTTTTTCCCCACCCTTTCTAAAATACCTTGATTTATGTTCAACATTGGAACAACATATGTCATTATGAAGATAGGATGAGAAAGTTGGTGCTGTTCAGCCTGGAGAAGAGAAGGCTGCGTGGAGACCTCATAGCAGCCTT
>JASSUY010025151.1:0-12071 GCA_032466535.1 Forpus xanthops
GATAGATCAATTAAATGCTTCAAAAGAAAAACTTTGTGGTTTTTGCCTTACTTATTTTCTAAGACGTGTTTGATAAGGAACATTTTACATAAACATTAATTACTGTGGCTTGTGTGATGGATAAAATATTTCACAGAGGACTGTGAACAATGACTGTATCAACAAATGACAGTTTTAAAAATTCAGGAGATATTCTGATCATATAAATGTCAGGGTTACAAAAACAAAACCTGCCTGATACTGAGTTTATTTAATCCCAGGAAAACAAGTTCAATAAAAGTTTACACTTTAAGAAAAAACAAAACAAAACAAAACAAAAAACACAACAAAAACCAACAAACCACCAAAACCAACAACAACAACAAACACCAAAACCAAAACCAAATCACCGAAAAAATAAAACAGGAAAAGACCCCAATCCAGCCCCAAACCAAACCAGACAAAATCCAGACTTCAAAAACGCATAAAATATTTATGTCTCTCCAGAATATTTAAAAAAGCAATGTAAGAATCCTTTGTTGGAATTTAGAAACTACATTCTTTCCTCCAGCCCAGCCTCTGAGAAGGCAATATAACCTTATAACCCAGTAAGTACAGTGCTGCTAAGAATTGGCCATGAGCATTGTATTGATATTGCAAGCTCTCAGAACCGAGTTTTGTCAGAATTACTTCAAACTTTTCTTGAGCTGCCTGGAACTTTGTTTTAACTTGTTGAGCTAGAACAGCTCTTTTGTTTGTTTGTTTGTTTTCCCTGTGACTAGGCGGCTATGCCTAGTTTGTTTTATTTTTGCATCTTGTTTGGTTTTTCTTTGGATTTTAATTTTTATTTTAATCTTTGTATTGTATAAGCATAATCTTATGCATACCATTATAGCAAATAGTTATTCTGTGTAGAAGAAAATATTCATGGCAATAACATAACGGCGTAATGCAGAGAAAAACAGACCTGGTATGACAATGGAGTCTTTGAAAGCAGGAACTGCTGATGCAATGCATGGCAGCACAAATATGAGATAAGCAACACAGTGTGAATCTAAAGAGCCTAGAGCTATAAACAGCTCAACTAAGGTGAATTAAAGAAATTCAGACATGGAATTGGGCTAAACCAGTTAAGGGGAACAAGAAGAACAAGAAGCATCCAGCATACGTAGCATACTTCCTATAAAATAAATTCAGCTTTAACATGGAGTTACAGACCCAAAAGGGAGCAAACTTTGCAATATGTGTTAGGAAACATGCAAAACTGAACCTAAGTAGTTCCTATAGTGAGGAGGAGATAACTATCATTAACATCATATTGCTCTCCACAGTGGAATCAGGTTCCCAACAAATTGCATGCCCAACTGAGGCTGTCAACTCTAAGAACCCAAGGGGCAGTGGAAGGGTGAGCGCAATATAAAGAAAGGGGTGGATACTAAGAAATCCACATTTAATAATTTTGCTGTATTATTGTTATAGATTTTTTTTTCTTTCCTACAATACAGAAGGCTTTTATTTATTTATTTATTTACTTATTTATTATTTTCTGTAACAAGTTTGAAGCAGTGAATATCCCTTGATTAGTTAGTTTTGAATTAAACAAAGAAGTTTCTCCTTTACAAATATAAGATTTGTTTACTTCTTGCCCTTAAGAAGACACTGAGCATAAAAAAACTTCAGATCATACCCCTGCAAAATTATATTAAAAGATACCTTACTGTCTCAACGTTACAAAGTATACTTCCAGTTTAGAGAAACCCATGCACCCTGGTGTTTGTTTGAAACAGTTTCTCCCATAATCTTTCACAGACTGTTTTTCTTTCTACATATCCTTCTTCTCTGTTTTGTATGCACTAACATTTACATTTAAAAAGAATTCACAGGGGTCTATATCTCTGCGCAGGTATCTGAAATGAAAAGAGTTTTATGTTCTGATGTCTGCTTTTCATTATATTTAATCCTAACTGATTATTATTTGGATGATATTTTTTAATTTAGTTTCAAATAACATAGAATGGAAGAAAGGTTTGTTATAATTCAGTTGTTTCTAGAAGATCCTACTCTGGTAAGACTTCTTTTTACTTCAAGGCTATCTGGAACATCTTTCGCATGGAGAACATATCCTTTAAACTGTGAATTGGGCAATGTACCGCTACAAACCGCATACTAAAATATCAATGTGCTTCTATCATCACCCTACCTCAGGTGAAAACGAATACCTCTAGACAGCCTTTTGCAGATGTCCTTTCCAAGAAATGCAAAATAATGGAAGTACCTACCCCATGCACTGCTAAAGCATATGGGCTGCTAAATGACAACCATATGCAAGTGAAAACATTCAAAAAACCTATACAGAATATAGCTTTCCCCATGGAAATAATGTGCACACACATTACAGTTACTTCAAGCAAATCTGGAAATGTGAAAGACTATAGGTTTTGATTGAAACAAGTGTTATTTCCTTACTGACTATGTTAATTCAGCAAAATGGTAAAACTGAGCTGAATCATCATGCAAAGCTGTCAGAAGCTTTAAAATACTAGCTGCAAAATGCATACACATTTTATATCTATTCATAAAGCCAAGAGACTAAAAATCTGGATCTTCCTGAAATCTGCTGAACTTTACAACACACTACAGAGTAAGAAATCAAATATTAAGAATTAAAAAAAAGCCCTAGTATACGGTACAGTCACAACTACTTGGAATAGAGCTGCCTTTTAATTTTATCTCAGAATGTGTAGATATGACATACATTTCCTGATAGAGCTGTTAAGTACGTACATATTCCTGTACAAGATATATGCATAGGATGCTCCACTCATAAACAGCAAGTAAGAGAAATGCACACACTGTCTGCATCAGAATTCCAGCTGCAGAGGACAGAAAAAAAATCTCTACATTTGAACTTCCAGCTTCATAATCAGTTTTCAGTCCCTTGATATCCAAAATGCTTAAATGTTAACATGCAGCTGGCCACAATTCTGACACACATCAACAAACTCCTTTGCCAAGAAAATAAATGCAACAGAAGGACCACAAACATATGCAAGTGTTGTCCAAAAACATATGCAATTGTTGTCCAAAAACAGTACTGCATGTAGTCAGAAGCTTTAAAGTTTTACAATTTCTAAAGCATAAGGACAAGTGTTAAACACCTTCTGCCTCTTAAATCTCAGACAGTATCCTGGCACACTCCAAAGTCAAGACATCTTTATTGAATATACTGATGCAGAAAGCAATTCAGAGGAGGAGCTTAACCTGTCTTTTAGCTGAAGCTAATGCAAAGAGTTCCCTACTAACTGTACAAGGAGATCAACCTTCCTTCATTTTTCTTCTTGAGCAAAGGAAACAATTTTTTTCTGAAGAGCTTCTGCTTCAGTAGTGAAACATGCCTAGAAGATCTGAGATAAGCATTTTCCATTCCTGCAGATGGCTGGTTTCATAGTGATGACTGACCAGAAGCCATGTGGTTGCACTCTTCAATATTTCAAAGGTTGCGCTTGCAAATTCAAGAGGTAGAAACAAAGAGGCCCAAGGTATCTGGTCTCAATTAATCTCAGATCTCGTTGTCTGCTATTTCCTGCCTGCTATGTGTCTCTATAGTAAAAATCAGCCACTAGGAAACACTGGAACAGATAAAATGGCATAAGGAGTAGTTTGAGACAACAGTGAGATTGCTACTAACACAGACAAAAGCCAACCACACCCTAAACATCTGCCATTCTTGGTTTCAAAATATATTATGCTTTTAGCAAATGGATTGTCATTATATAGGAGCAACACCATACCATACTTTTAATATTAAACATTGCAATGTTATATATGTTTGTTTATCTGAACACCAGGGAAAAAAAAAAAGTCCAAGATTTGAACTGCCTGAAATCAGACTTCCAGTCTTGCAAGGAATTAATCAAAACAGCACTACAGAAAAGGAAGAGAGGAGTGGCCAAAAAAAAAGTAAGAAAATAAAATAACATAAGAAAAGTTAGGAGGCCAAATAAGATTTTTTCCTACTCAAAATCATAGCGAAGTCTTTGTTTTGTCTGTGAGAAATTTAATGAAAATCTGTGGTTGCATTGTCATCTACAGTGGGACTTAGTACTTAAGTAAGCCTAAGGAAAAGAAGCTTAAGGACCTCTCTGGACTATATTTCCCACTAAATATATTATATGCACAAAAAAAAAAAAAAAAAAAAAAGAAAAAAAAAGAAATAAAAAGGCTGAGAAAAGTGTAATTCCACCAAATGTATGGAGAACCTAATTCTTTCTAACAAACGACTTATTTTCTATGTCTGAAACATCTTCAGTTCATCATTTATTTCAGGAATTAGAAGTTTCTAAAAGTTTAAATGAGTCCCAGTTGTCATGTTATGCCAATATAATGACATTGTTATGTGTAATATATCATCAAACTGACAACTTTGTGGTACCAAAGGGGAATGAAAGATAATGGATTACAATGAAGGACCTTGAAAAAGTAGGTTTCAGAGTTCAATGATTTCAGCTTAGGTAGAAATCCTTCCTCAGTGAAGCATCCTGCTTCCTCTTGTTCATCCTGTTATTTTAATTTCTCCTTCATTTAGGCTTAATATGTGGGTAACAAACTATACATTAACAATTGCTTACAACACCTGTACATTTAATAATGACCTTGCTTCAAAGCATCCTAAGTTGCTGTCAAAAGCCTTGCAACGTCTCTGACAATTACAAACATTGAAACAGTCATTCTCTATATATAATTGTTTGACCAGTGTCTATTTTCTTTCATACTAAATCAACAAAATCCAACAGAATATTTTGTCCTCGGGCTCAAGACATTTTTTTCACCTTAGAATTTATGTGAAATCAGTACTTGTGATAAAGAAGGAAGTAAAATATATTTTACTGATTGTGGCATGCTCCCAGAGTCATAGCAGAGCACTGGAAACATACAGATTGTCTAAAAATTTTGTCAAACAATATCTCTCCTTTTATTTGATTCTATACATACACAAGTATATGCCTTTAATAAAAAGTAGGACAGCTACATAAAAGAAGGGAAGACATCTGCTGCAAAATAGCCCACAGCACTGAAACAGCTTCCTTCTGCAATTACAGCTGGAGCTTGCACCAGATTTTCCCACCCCTCAACTGTATTTTCCAGTAATTCTGAGCTAGTTGCTAACTTTTTTAACCATCAGAATTGGTTGCAAAACAAGATGTTGATACTTATTTTCAAACAGGTCTTCATAATTGTGGGTGTTGGGAAAAGTGCTTGTGGCAAACTGTCAAGATAGCATTTCTGACTGCATTGAATATATAGGATGACATAAGCTGGTGGAGCTTCATTCACTTTAAGTGCTCATTCCATGCAGCTAAGGATATGAGAACAAGAGTACATCCAAACTTCCTTCTCATAAATTCATTCAGTTTGAAGTCATTAAAGACGTTGCATGTCCAATTTCTAATTGCTAAAAGAAGTTTGCAAAGATAAATGTGTCTCCAAAATTTTACCTGTTCAGGGTGTAGATGGCAAGCTTTTGGGCAGTGATGGGGTTGCAGGGGTGGCTTCTACGGGAGAAGAGCAGAGGTTGCCCTGTCTGAGACACAGTTTCAGCCCACCCTACAGTGGACTCATCACAGAACAAAGCTGAGGGTGTCATCTGTGTGTATGATTCCTTTAGGACAACATATTTAAGAAAAGGCAAAAATGACAGGCAGGGAGAGTAGGAAGGAGAACAGTGTGAGAAATAATCCTTTGAGTAACTAAGTGAGATGAGAAATGTGAGGAGGTACTCAGCCTCCGGTGGAACAATTTATTTCTCTGCAGCTCATGGAGCTGACCATGCTGGAGTAGATACCTGTCCTGCAGCCCATGAAGAGTTCCACACACTGGGGCAGCTGGATATTTGAGGAAGAAACTGCAACTCGGGAAAAGCCCATGTTGAAGCACAGCAAAAATGTGACAAGGAAGAAGCAGCAGTGCAGTTATGGACTGACTGTAACTCCCATTCCCCATTCTCCACCATACCTCACAATGCTAGGTGGGCATCAGGCTACAGACAGGGTTAAATCCACAACATCACCAAATTCATATTTGCTTTAAGCAATGAATGAAGGCTTGTGCTTATCAATTCTTATGGAAATTAGCTTATCTCTCGACTTCAAATGCACAACTCAAAGAAGAGTAGCTTGACTCACTAAAGGGCCAGGGTCCAAGCAAATATTCCTATACATATCAAAGCAGGAATATATTTCCTCTTAATTTCTTGTAATACATACATACATACAACACTGAAAGTCAAGTAAATCTTGTGCTCTTTTTTTTTTTTTCACTTATTTCCATTAAAACTTGATTGTATTTGTTTTAAACCTCAGGCAGATTCCTATGCAAGTACTTTTTATTTAGGGAAGGACAAAGTCAAATTCATCCCTCTAATAACTTCTTCAAGTTCCTTCTTGAATAGAAGAATCTCACTTGCAGATTCATTTACAGATACACAAAGAGGCAAATGCCCATTACGTCACAATTCAAGCTCCAAAAATCTCCCACGCAGACAGGGAAATTGCTGAAGTATAACTCACCTCGGGAAATGCTTTCCACAGTTTGTGTGCTAACAATGAACTGAATTATATTTACTCTCAGAAGCATGGTTCACAGAACTCATTAAATATCAACATGTATTTGGATAAAGCAATTGCTGTAGCCCTTGGATTCAGTCCTCGGACCTGCTGAACATCAGCTGTTAATTCAGCACTGGAAAGGGCTGAGTTAACCTCAGGCCTGGAAAAGCCTCCTAGAAATATTGGAAGTCAGGATGTGTTTCTTAAGTAACTTCTGAACTGAACCAGTAAAATTAAGATTGCAAAATGGAAAAAAAAAAAAAAAAAAAAAAAAAAAAAAAAGGCTGCAAAAATAGTGCCTTCAACTCATGAACTGTAAAAACGGGTTACTATCAACCATATTTAAGTGCATATATAGCATCAGTCTGAACTTCCACGCTGCTGAACACAGTGAGATGCAGCATTAGCCACTCAGCTTGGTAGAGAAAGCAGAAGTCAAGCTGTTGTTCAGATACATAATTAAAGGTAAGAAGCCCTAAACTGAGAATCTGAAAGTGTTTCAAAATTTGAAAGCCTTATAAGAAGAGCATTCAGAAAAGTTGAAAGAATGTTGTGGTTTATTTGCCTGTAAGATTAATATATGAAAGAATCTATGTTTTATGTTTCTATTTTCAATTTTCTAGACCTACTGTTTATTTGTCATAGTGTGTCACCCTGGGCAAGGCTGTTTTCTATTACAAGCTTCATGATGGTTTTGAGATAAATTATTCTATCTCCTGGAGTTCTTAATGCCACAGATATATATTGAACAAGTTTAAGAAAAGCCGATTTACTTGCTATCAAACATCATAATCTTACCTTAAAGGTTTATAAATGAGGCGATTAAAGGGTTGGACTCTAATAAAAAAGAAAGAATATAACTACTATACTATGTCTTGAATGAAGCATTTACCTTTAGCCTTTCACACTTTTCAGTTTTGTTAAATAACAAATCGTTTCTATATAAAGATGCAAAAATGTGAATTTTTCATATGTACATAAAATAAACGCTAAAGCATTAACATATATAAAAAAATATACTGCCATGGTTTCAGCAGTAGCAGTCATTTTTCTCCTTCTTGGTAGCAGGTGCAGCACTGTGTTTTTGATTTTAGGCCTAGGAACTGCACTGATGACACCAGTGTTTTCAGTTACTGCTTGGTAATGTTTTGGTCTGACCAAAGATTTTCTGAGTCTCATGCTGTGCCAGGGAGGAGGGGAAGCTGGCAGGAAGCAGAGACAGGACATCTGACCTAAACTGACCAAAGAGGTATTCCATACCACAACATGTCATGCCCAGGATGTGAAAAAAGGAAAGCAGAGACACAGAAGGGGTGGTGGGGGGTGCATTGCTTGATCAAGTTGGGTATAGGTGGTGAGCGATGTGTATTCTTTCCTTGTATTTGCCTTGTCATTATTATTAGTGGTGGTAGCAGTAGTGGTTTGCATTATACCTTAGTTAGTAAACTGTTCTTATCTAAATCTGTGGGAGTTACATTCTTTCGATTCTCCTCTCCATACCCCACCAGACCAGAGGAAGAAAGAGGGGGGAGTGAGAGCGACTACGTGAGGGTCTTAAACTACAACATATGCATATATGTCTAGCCCTTGAGAAGGTATGCTGTGCAGCTGGCTCTCACATTAAAGCAGCTATATTCAATTATTTGCATATACAAACCTATATTTAGTAGCACATATTAACTTATTGTAGTGAAGTGAGGCTCAGAGGAGGGATCATTCAGAATACTAAAATGCCATTGGAAAACAGTTCTCTGACAATAAAGATCCTACTAAAAAGAATAACAAGAATCAAGACCTTACTGTCAGAGGGGCTGGAACGAGATGATCTTGAGGTCCTTTCCAGCCCTAAATATTCTATGATTCTGTTATATCTAATATATATTTTCTTCCCAAATTTTTCTTCACTTGTTTGTTTCTAAATAAAATTTGGCAGTTCTAGAGATATTGATTATTACAATGAAGTAATATTTGAAATAAAAATAATCTAGTCAGGACAAAACATGTCTTATATTTTACCTCAACAAGGATAAATGGGTCCAGACCCATAAACCCAACATAATATCATTGACTTTCCAATTGAATATCCATCTCAGAATACTTTCTCTGTTATACTATGAAGACAGCTTTTTCCTTTCCACGCTTCTGACCCATAAGACCATTTACTTATGTCCACTTTGTTTTTATTTCTTTCTTCATTCCAGAAGCCCTTACCTCTTTTTAGTGCATAACAAATACACCCAATACATTGAATGCTGTCATCTCTGCTTTTTGGAATAAAAAAAAAAAAAAACTAAGGAACAAGAATATTACTTTCCTGGTCCTACAGTAAGTCTTAAGTAAAACTTGTAACAGAATAGTAAATAAACTATTACATGTCACTATTTGCATGTTACTTTTCAAAGTTAATTTTGGATTAGTCTTAACAGTCAACATTTAAGTTTTGTCTCAGGTTGAATCTAATATCTATTAAATAGTAATCATAGTACCATAGAATAGTCAGGGTCAGAAACGATCATAAGATCATCTAGTTCCAACCCCCCTGCCACGAGCAGGAACAGCTCACACTAAACAATGTTACCCAAGGCTATGTCCAATCCAGTCTTGAATATCGCCAGCGATGGAGTATTCAACATTTCACTGGGTAACCCATTCCAGGGCCTCACCACCCTTATGTACACCCTTATTCCTCATATCCAATCTAAACTTCCTCTGTTTAAGTTTGAACCCTTTACCCCTTGTCCTATCACTACAGTCCCTCATGAAGAGACACTCCCCAGCATCCCTATAGCTCCCCTTCAGATACTGGAAGGGTGCTATGAGGTCTTCATGCAGCCTTCTCTTCTCCAGGCTGAACAGGCCCAACTTCCTTATTCTGTCTTCATACAAGAGGTACTCCAGTCCCCTGATAACCCTTGTGGCCCTCCTCTGGACTTATTCCAACAGTTCCATGTCTTTTTATGTTGAAGATACCAGAACTGCACACAATACTCCAAGTGAGGTTTCACAAGAGAAGAATAGCAGGGCTTGGTCACCTCCCATGACTGGTCTGTAATTTCCAGGCTCATCCATTTCCCCTTCATGAAAATAGGGGTTATATTTCCCTTTTTCCAGTCATCAGGAACTTGACCTGACTACCATGATTTTTCCAGTATGATGGACAGTGGCTTAGCAGCTCCATTTGCCAGCTCCTACAGGACTCACAGATGGATTTCATCAGGTCCCATGGACTTATGTACGTTCAGGTTCCTAAGATGGTCTCAAACCAGATACTCTCCTATAGTGGGCCCTAAGTCTTCGTTCTTACAATCCCTGCATCTGCATTCCAAGACTTGGATGGTATGATTAGAACATTTTCCAGCAAAGACTGAGGCAAAGAAGTCATTAAGAACATCAGCCTTCTCCAAATCCAGGGTAGCCAATTCTCCCAATAGCTTCTGAAGAGGGCCCACTTTGTCCCTAGTCTGTCTTTTATTTGCAATGTACTTATAGAATCTCTTCCTCTTATCTTTAACATCCTTAATCAGGTTTAATTCTAACTGAGTCTCAGTTGCTTCTCTGCAACATCCCTGATCTGAGCCCCTGGTGGGCAACACACCTCCCTTGAGCCTGGGTCAGGCTGACAGATGGGTGCCTCCTTTCAGAGTAGAGTTCGCTACTACTACGGCCCTCCGCTTTTTCCTGGCAGCACCAGTAGCAACCTTCTTTACCAGTGCACATCAGCCAGGTGTTCCTGACGTGGTTCCTGATGGGAGTGTGGTTCCTCACCAGCCCCCTGCAGGGTAGCAAAGTTGTTCTGGGTAAGAACAACTGATTTAGGAGGAAGCCCCTTGCTTTCTTGCTTTTAATTGCCCTATTCCTCCTTTTTTTTTTTTTTTTTTTTTTTTTTCTGTCACTGTTTCCCAGCTTACTGGATTACTGGCCTCCTTTCCTGCATGAGCGACAGGAAATGTTTGAGGCCCCTGCACAGTCAGGCCCTGGGGCAAGCAGCGCTGTTTCCCCGCAGTTTCTCGCACACCTTCCAGCCTAGTGACAGTGTCCTGCAGCTCAGCCACCTGCTGCAGAAGAACCTCCACCTCCACCAAGGGAGCGCAGAGTGCAGCCCTGTCGATTGTGCACCCTCTCCCCAAGAGAGCAGTGCAGGCGCTCTCTACAACCCGAACTCTGCACCGCATCCTCCCCTCTTATCAGCTCTGTCTGGGTGCCTACGCTGGCAACAGCCGGGGCAGCGACAGCAGAGCTCCCAGACCAGACTCTGATCATACGGCGAGTTCTCACCATCCCGCTCGCCTGCCCGCGCGAACTGCCGAGCCAATCACCTAGAACCCTTCCTGTTCGCCGCGCTCCTGGTCCCTCGCGTTCCCCGAGGCAGGTTTTTAACCACTCAGGGCTGACGCCGCTCCTCCTGGAGCCGCCCCCTCTTGAGTCAGCTCCTCGCGTCCGCTGAGCTGCCGGCTCCTAAAAGACTAAAAAAAGCCCAGCAGCACTGTCTTCAAAACAAACTGCTACCTCATACAACTGAAATAGAATAGCTCTCAGTCCTTCATCATTACAGGAGGAGGACTGTAGCAGCATAGTATCTTTCCTATCAAAACAAAAAAGCACTGAAAATCACTTAAATAACTAAATCTCTCAGTATGGAGAACTTTGATCAAAATATAATATACACAGAAACAACATGCATTGTTCTACAGTACAATACACTCAGACTATCGGCAGTATGCAGCTTTAATGGCCAGAAGTCACGCTTTCGTGACAACAATTTTGTCAGAGTTCAAAATTTTATTTATTGTTCTCCAGTGTTTTACCTGCTGTGATGGAAAATAAGGATCCATTCAGCATGTAGACTGTGCCAGTTAAAGCATTCATCCTGCAATCCTTTTTCTTCATAGGATTGGTTTAAGATTGTATCCTTAAAAGTTTTGAAAAATACTCTGGCTGATGGGCAGCATGTACTCCTTCTGTCAAATCAAGGATCCCATAAATACCATGGTCTCATAAATAAACAAAATAGTCACACGTTCCATTTGCCTGTGCTTTCTAGGGAGTGCTGCAAGCATGCTCACCACAAGATTTTATTATTATAACAACTTGTATTTTATGCTGATGCGAACCTCATGAAGTTTAATCTTAACAAGTTCTAAACCTGTCCTTTAATCTTAACAAGACCTAAACAGGTCCTAAACCTGGGTGAGAGCAATCCCAGGCACAATTACAGGCTGGGCAGAAGGAGATTCAGAGCAGCCCTGAAAAGAAGGACTTGGGAGTATTGGTCAATGAAAAATGAACATGAGTCGGCAGTGTGCGCTTGCTGCCCAGAAAGCCAACCATATCCTTGGATTCAGGAGCGTGACCAGCAGGTCGAGAGAGATGATCCTGCCCCTCTACTCTGCTCTCGTGAGACCTCACATGAAGTATTGTGTGCAGTTCTGGTGTCCTCAACATAAAAAGGACATGGAACTGTTGGAACAAGTGTAGAGGAGGGCCACG
>JASSUY010025154.1:0-24283 GCA_032466535.1 Forpus xanthops
CTGCCCATGGCAGGGGGGTTGGAACTAAATGATCTTAAGGTCCTTTCCAACCCTAACTATTCTATGATTCTATGAAATTACAATAGCAGGGACCCATGTAGGCCACCCTATCAAACCTCTTACTCCCAGCAGGAATTATTTCAAGGTTAGGCCAGGTAGTTCAGTCTTGTCCCCTCAAGTTTGGAAGCAGAGATGAAGATGAAATAACCCTTCGCTGATGGCATTCATCTGAATAAATAAACAATAATATAAATACTATTAATAATAATAAAAGTCTTTACTGTGAGGGAACAGTGACATTTTAAAATACTATATGATGCTCATTATTACTCTAGACCAGCAACTCTCCAGTATTTGCTACTACATGCCTCAAGATGGGTCACTAAACAGTGCACCATGATTTTTTAAGTCTCAGATACACATAACAGTGTGGAAAACAGACTATCCCTAGCATCCTGACTGGATGGGAATGATATCTGGAATTACTGCTTATTGAACTTCCTAGTAAAGGTGGATTACGCATTTACTTAGAGAATGCACTATTATTAAAGAGTTCTATACAGGCCTCTCTGTCCTAGGTTTTTCACTGAACTTCATCTTCTTGAAGAGCGCAGTGAAGGAGAAAAGATAAAAATCAGTAAGTTGACTAGTTCTTGTGCACAATTCCCATAAAACTGAATTGCCTTCAAGGCTTTCAGTCCTCCCATCCCTTTCAATAACTACAGTCAAAACTCTTATTAATATAACTTAACAATTATTTCCAGCAAATATTTGCAAGAAAAATGTGTTTTCTGTAATTAACACTTTTCTTTCAAACTTTTTTGTTAGCACGGAACATCAAGTACATAGAATTTCATGTTCAAACATATTTTTAAAAGAATCAATACAGTAAATCAATAGTTCTTCTGACATTGCAAGTCAAGGTTCCCCTTCTAACATTTTCCTTTGATACTGAGATTTGCTTTAATATTAGCTACCACATATTATTCCATATTCATGCGTCATACATTCAAACACCTTAATTCTTTCTGCTTTTAAACATGCAATTACTACAATTTCAGATAGAGCATGATATGCTTCAGAAATAAAATTGCTTCAGCTTTGCATCTCCCTCTAATCGTTACACTGTGAATCCACTAATTATGATAAAGTTATCAGTACGATTGCTTACAGCTGATGTCAATGTAATGGAGTTATAGTCTATCTTACTATTTTTCTCAGTTTACTACAGGGGTTTTTTTTCAAACATGACTGACAGATTCTTTATAGCTTCCCAAGAAAATGTGAAGAGATGAAAATCCCAGTCTTTCATTACCTCCTTATTCAATAAGTAACATTCAGATATGTTCTATCAACTTTTTTCTATTTATCTATTTTTCCCCAGAAGTGTTAATTAGAATTCCTAAAGATGTCCATTTTTTATCTACAACCAGGTTCTTTCTTTATGTCTCTGGTGCTTGCAGCTTAGCAGAAATCTTCACTGTTCACAACAAAAGACTCTTCAAACAGGGAATCATTAACAGCAGTATCTTCCAGGAGACTGATATTGGGAAATCAAACACTTAGTTCTGCAGTTTATAAAACAAACATTTAGCTATCACAGAAAGAAAAAGGGTCTGTTATACAGGTTTCAGGTGCTTTCTTTCCCCCGGCCCCCCCCCCTCCTCCCGCCTTCATCTTTCATATGGGTACTCACTGAAATCCATCCAAAAGGTAGAAATTGCTCCTTTACTTTTCAGGGTAGCTTCTTGCTACACCATCATTACAAGTGCCTAGAGGCTACAAGGAACTTGGATTTTTGTGAATGCAGATCCAAGAGCACCTGCCCATAATAAGTAAAAACATGTCACAGGGCACTATGGGAAAGTGCTCAGGCTTTGTGTGTTTGTAATGATGGAACACCTCAGAACCACTTTGGATGTTGTCCTCTTTTTCACCAGTTCCCTCATGGTCCAAATGCAGACATCCCTTTCTTACAGTGGCAGAAACAGCTGTAGGACACAGCATAACTGAAACAAAGTACATCTGTTTCTCAGGCACAAAACAGTATACTGTTCATGGGGCAGACACACCTGAAGTAGCTGCTGACTTACAGCAGACACTTGCACACAAAGAATAGTAACAGCTTTCAGTGTTTCCACAAAGACACCCAAGACATTTTTTAAGCTTTACTGGTGAAATTCTATTGTTTTGCTAACCTTTAAGGAAAAAGATCTATGCCTGCATCTTTCCCCTAATAAATAGGATTGTACAGAAGTCTACAGGGTCTTTGTACCCACAGAATATATTTAGCAGTAGGGAGTAAATGGGCAATTATTAACACCTGCAGAAAGCACAGGTACCATTCCATAAAAATGTTTTGCTGGGCTTGTTATTAGGATGAGGATCTAAAGCACAAAACTTCCTTCATCTGGGTGTATCTCAAATTGTTTTGTGAAGGCTGCTTCAAAAGATAAATGTCCCTGAAAAAGTAATGTACTGAGGAAAAGCAAAGTAAGAGTGCCACCTACTGCTCTTATTTAACAGAAGACTTGAATGCCTGTTTCTTTTCCCCACCATCCACCATTCTTCGAAGTATGCTTAGCCTTGTAACTAGCTGAATGATATCAGATTTATTGCATATGTATTTTGACTACAACACTATTTAAACCTGTCTCTGGAGTTCCCCAAGAATTAATGTTTTGCATCGAGCCTTCAGCAGTTTTAGTTCAAATCTCAGACAGAAAATTTCTTCATAGAATTATAGAATCACAGAATGGTTTGGGTTAGAAGAGACCTTAAAGATCACTTAGTTCCCACTCCGCCACCATGGGCATGGACACTTCCCACTAGATCAAGTTGCTCAAAGCCCCATCCAACCTGGCCTTGAGCACTGCCAGGCATGGGGCAGCCACAGCTTCTCAGGGCAATCTGTGCCAGCATCTCACCATCCTCACAGTAAAGAACTTCTTCCTAATGTCTAATGTAAATCTATCCTCTTTCAGTTTAAAGCCATTCCTCCTTGTCCTATCCCTATCTGACCTTGTATAAAGTCCCTCTCCAGATTTCTTGTAGTCCCCCTTTAAGGACTGGAAGGCTGCACTAAGGTCTCCCAGATCCTTCTCTTCTTCAGGCTGAACAACCCCAGCTCCCTCAGCCTGTCTTCATAGAAGAGGTGCTTCAGACTTCTTCCAACTCTCAGCATGCAAAAGCAAGGAGCTGTGAGATACAGAGAGAATTTGCTGTGCAAGTATCACTACCTGATTGTTCTGTTGTTCTATTCTTCCCTAGGAAACTGCTACTGGACACTGACAAGCACATCCTAACACTGTATCAGTTTAGTAATAGTCCATACACAGAATTTTTTCCCGTAACAGCCTTAGCCTGACAACAACACTAAAACAAAAAACAAATGTAAGCCCTAAAAATAATACTCCTGATATCTGCAAGGAAATAGCAATAATTATTAGTTAACAGACACTGAATCCAGTATTTTGATTTTTCCTTTACATGTTAAACAGCTCAGATACACAGGCAAGTATTTAATTCCCTCAATTTAAACTGAAACAAACTAAAATAAGTATCACTCTGAATGTTTCCATGGAACAAAATTCTCACAAATTTCTCTAAGTACGAGCAGTTTAGTGAACAGCATCATTTCTCTTAGGAATAAATGTACTGAGAATCTGTGCTCAGTTACAAAGAACACACCTTCTGCACACAGCCTGGGCGCACACTATGGTTTCTCTCCTGAGCTAAGCAGAAACCTTTACACTGCAATTCAGTCCAGAGTTCCCTGTGTTGGTGGGGACACAAACAACAGCCTTTAAAACAAGACTTCATCAGCTCTGAAGTCTTCATGATATACATATGCAGGTAACAGTCTGGAAATATTTGTCTCATCCTTCCTCTGCAGCTGAAGGAAGCCCCAAATGATCTGGAAGGCACTGGAGGCCAATCACAAGCTTCTGGGCTTTCCAAAAGAAATAAAAGCCAGAGCACATCTTGGTGGGATCACCACTGCAAACTGCTAATTGACGGACACAAACTTATACCTTGCCTTTCCACTTCCAACAGCGACAACTTTAACACAGTATTTACCTTACCAATGCAAATGATAGTATACCACCATTACATCTTCAGCTCAGAAGAACCAAACCAAAGGCAGGTCTATGAGGGTCACCACCTTGATTCTGCCAAGAGGCTATTATTGTGGTGAGCCCAATCAAGGAAAGGACCAAAAATGTAATTGGGAGGTTGAACAACCCGATGGCAGTTTGACAAGGTCACACAAGAAAGCTGATCTCTGCAGAGTCTCATCCCACTGAATCAATGTTGCTTGAAGTTAAAGAAAAACAAAGGCAACATTTCAAAAACAGGGACTGAAACTAAGTCTCTCCTAAACTCAGGCAAATCCATCCCTGTTACACAGAGTCAAAGAATTTTGCCTGGGAGAAGGAAAATAAGACTACCGCACTACTCAATCTGCAGTCTCTAGGGCCTGCAAGAGACCAGAGGACCTTCTTAAGAGATATTCAAAGTCTAGACCTAATCTCTAGGGAAAAGATCACTTCCTTCATCTTTCCCCTAGCAACAGCTAAACCAACACTGAAACCATGTTTCTACATAGCTGCAGCAGTTTCACTGAAGGGCTAGGGCAGAAGGAAGGCAAAGCAGCTATTTTCATACGATTATACACTTAATTTGTTTTCATTAGGACAACAGTGAATCAGTTTCTCTCCCTGTCTTTATGTGAATCTGTGTTAACCACACTCATACAAATGCAGCATCTGGGAATGCATTAGGAGAGTCTGTTCTGAAATCATAGACAGACAGTGATGTTAAGCAGGGTAAAATTTCATTCCACTCCAGAGAAAACAGCAGTAACAAGGAATGGATGCTACATGGAAGTCTGCAAAAGGGTGAATGTTGAAGGTGCTGTTCCACATACTGCTGTGGAGAGGTCAAGCACAGAGAAGCACTATCCTTTAATTGATAATGCAGGCTCTGGAACAGATATTCAGTGGTATCCCAGGTGTTAACATATTTTGTCATTGTCCTTCCCTGCTTTGTTTTTCATTCTTATTTTGTATTTTCCAGTATCCCAGCAAAAGGTACTGCAGGGGACAGATAGTACGTTGTTTTTTTAAAAAAAATTTAAACAAATGGCTTTCTGACAATGCTGGTTATGGTACAAGCAAGGCATGGAAGAACTGGAGTCAGGAAGTAAAAATGGGAGAAGGGAGCTAGAGGAGGGTATCTGCAGATATAGAATACTTTTATAGAAAAAAGAGTAGGATATAGTTATTGAGCAGATACATATTTCTTGCTGAATTCCTCTATTTACAGAATATGAGCTTCTTCCATCTAAACCCCACAGATCTTGATTTTAAATTCACTACCTTTTGCAACATATAGCACTTCAGACGTTTTCATCAGTGCTGCCTCCGTAGAATCCTAAACATCCACTGGACTGACTACACATCTAATGTTACTGTCCTTGAACAGGCAGAGGTTATCAGTATTGAGGTCAAGTTGCTGAAAACACAACTCCGCTAGGCAGGGCACGTCTCCAGGATGGAGTATCACTGTCTCCTTAAGATTGTGCTCTATGGTGAACTTGCCACTGGCTGCCACAAGAGAAGTGCCCTAAAGAGGAGATATAAGGACTCCCTGAAACAATACCTTAGCCTTGGCCATATTGATCACCATCAGTGATCCACTCTGGCCTTCAATCTGGAGATTGGAGACACATTATACATAACATTGCTGTCTCTTTTGAGAACACACGCAGAATCAACCTCAAGAGAAAAGACAACACAGAAAGAACCGTGCCTTGCCTATACCACCTAAGGAGACCTTCCGTTGTGTTTTTTGCAACTGGACTTGTCTATCCCATATTGGCCTTTTTAGCCATCAGCGTGCTTGCAGTAAGCATGGGTAAAGTCCTTCTCAAATCTGCATTCGCAAAGCAAAGCCATGATGATGACTACTCAAATGAATAATCTTACAGAGCTTAAAGCCTGACACTCTGCTACAAGATACCTAGGTTGAAGAAATATCTTTAACATTGGCTGCCTTTGTTGCTGAATTACCACCATTTTTCCACCCTTCACTTGATTCATTAGAGGAAGATGATAAGTAAGAAGCAGCAGGAGCCCCAAAGTACAAGATTCATATCAAACGTTCAGTCTCACAGATGAAAAAGCTGACATCTCTCAGAACAATGATACGTTCAAAAACTGTCTTCCAGTTGCTGATCCTGCTCCTATGGCTCCCTGATTCATGCAGCATGTACTCACCCTGCATGTTAAGAACGAAGAGCAGGAGGGGACAGGATATGCCTTAAGGGCATGCCCTTAAACAGAAAACGCAATAGTGACATCAGGTTCTGGAATTAGAGCAGACACAATAGAGAAAGTAGCACATCCTAAATATTTCTGTTCCTTTTCGCCTTTTTATCACGATATCTGTGTTGCAGCTTAAAGGCACTGTACTAAGTGATAGGTGCAATGCAGTCACACATGAAAGAGATGTAAATATACTTAATTGTCATATAATCTTTCAGTATGACATGAGGTACTTCTGAGGTGAAAAACAATACAGCAATTCTGACAGAAGAAAATTTGAGAGGAAGTCAAAGAAAGTAAAGTGTATAATTAAGAGCAACATCTGTCAGGACTGCTTTCTGCTTGCAACCACATTTGGCCTTTTCCACCCTGACTGGATGAAGACCTCAACAGAATTCAAATCTGATTGTTTTGCCAGAACACAGCAGGGCTTTCAGCGAATTCTGAGGATATCTTTGGTGGGATTAGTGGAATAATTTAATAGGCAGTCATGTTAGTAGGTAGAGAACAAAAAGACATTTGCATTTCAGACTGCCTGTATGGTTTGGGAATAGTGGAGGAAGAAAAGCAAGCCTGAAGAAGCCTGAAGCTATTCTGCACTGAGGAAGAAAACCTGACAGAGAGTGGATGAAAGAGATGAAGTTAAGGGAATAAGATTCTAAAAAAAACATACAAAACCTTCATTTCACTTCCAGGCTAATGCAATATTGCTAGCAAACAAAACTAAGCAGTTTCTTTTTCTCATCTAAATTGTGGAATCATGGTATCAGAATAATTCAGATAGTACAGGACTTCAGTAGGTCCTTTACAACCACTTGCTCAAAGCAAGGTCCACTACGAGGCCAGATCAGGTTGCTCAGTGCTTTACCCAACTGGATCCTGAAAACCTCAAAGAGGAGTCCCACAGCCTCTTCAAATACCTTTCCTGTTGTTTGGCTGTCCTCATGGGGAGAAAGCTTTTCCTTATATCCAGTTCAAAGTTCCAGTTTCAACCTACACAAATTGTGTCTCATTCTCTCACCACACCACTAGAAGAGTCCGAGCCCATGTTTTAAGTTCCTCATAAGCACTGGCAGGTTGCTGTTAGGTTTCCCCTTGAGCCACCTCTTCTCTAGGCCAAACAAGCCCAGTTCCCTCACCCCTTCCCAGGGAAATGCTTCAAATTTCTGAACATTTTGACAGCTCTTTGCTGAACTTTTTCCAGTTTATCATTATTATCCTTGTATTTGAAGCATCCAAAGCTAGATGCAGATGTGTTCTAATGAATGCAAAATCCCCTAATATCATGGTTATGCTATTGCCCTGGTTTCAGTCAGGACAGAGTTAATTTTCTTCCTAGTAGCTTGTGCAGTGCTGTGGCTTGGCTTTAGTCTGAGAATGTTGATAATACACCAGTTTTTACCTTGTTACTAAGTAATGGTTACTCTGATCCAGGACTTTTCAGTCTCTTCTGCTCTGGCAGTGAGGACGTGCAAGGGAAGCTGGGAGGAAGCACAGACAGGACACCTGACCTGAACTAGCCAAAGGAGTATTCCATAACACAACTCATCATGCCCATACAAACTGGGAGTAGCTGGCTGGAAGCCACCAATTACAGGCTAAGTGTCAATCACAGGGGATTGTGAGCAATTATACTGTGCATCACTTGTGTTTCTTGGGTTTTATCCCTCTATTATTATTATCACCATCATTATTATTTACTTTCTTACAATTAATAAACTGTTCTTATCTCATCCCATGTGTTTTACCTTTTTCTGATTCTCTTCCTCATCCTGCTCAGGGAGGAGGGAGCAAGGGGCTGCGTGGTACTTATGCTTGGGTAACACGGTCTAGTGTGTGGTGTCCCTGACCATGGCAGGCGGGGTTGGAACTAGATAACCTTAAGGTCCTTTCCAATCCTAACAATTCTATGATTCTATGTCATTTGTACAGCCCAGGTGACTGCTGGCACTGCTTTGTGCCAGGACACACTGCTGATTTAGTAAGCTCAGCTTACTACCCACAGGCTGCCCAAGTCATGTTCAGTAGTGCTCCTCCCCAGCCAGTCAGTCCCATTCTGTATCACTGGGAAATCAAAATTATAGAGTAATGTAGGTCAGACCTCTGGAGGTCACCCAGGCCAGCTCTTTCTCAAAAACAGTGCTAACCTTAAGGTTAGATGAAGTAGCATAAATCATCTAAATGTGAAACTCACAAATGACATACACAAAACAATCCACGGGAATTTTTAAATTCTATTTCTTAAAAAAAATAAGTAAAATAAAAGTCTTTAAAACACTATTATCATTTTCCAAGTACATCATAAGCAATAAAAGCTGGTACTATAAAAAGGTAAAGAGATGACAGCAGACGCAGAAATAATGGAAGCACTCAAAAATAATTATTTGATAATGGCACGGACAGGGAAAGTGAACAATTTTACTGAACATGTATTAGAAAGAAAATGTAGCCCTGTCTCACTTCAGTTACATTGGGAAGCAAATGGAAATTTCAGACAGCTTTTGAGCATAACCATGAAAACAAGGAAAAACTTCAGGACAGATAAAAATTATGGCCTGGAAGTAACTACGACAACAATGAGCATCATGACTTCTCTCCTGGGTTCAGTCTACCTTCATACTGAAACTGCTCACACCTCTCAAACCTCTGAAAAGACTATCCAAGACCATTAGTGCAACAGACTACTCCAGTAGGAGCAAGCTGGGAGCCAGGCAAGAGACGCAGCAATGATCAGTCTTTGTCCCCACAGCAGAACTCATCAGTGGGATATTTGCAAAGTAGAGAAATTCAGTGCAGGTGCAACTAGCCAACACTTGTGCCCACCTCCTATCTCTGCTTTGACTGAAGCTCTGGTGTGGGGCTTCCCCATTCACAAGCTTACTTGTCTTCTTACAGCTCTTTCTCTCCCTGAGGAAGACGAAGAAGACATCCATTTATCCTTCCTTTTGTCCCCCAAGCTACCTGCCATGTGTCCCTGGGAGAATCTCAGCTCTGCTCACATACTTGGGGTGGCAGACTGCAGTGTCCAGAGCACTGCCAGACACATGCTCACAATCATATCAGCAAAGGAAGAGATAAGAAGTAGGGAATGAGGAAAGGGGAAAGAACAGCTTGGAAGAAGCAAGGGGAAAAATCAAAGGGCAGCTCCAGTACCATCCTCCTGGAACCTTTGTTCCCTCTCAGTGAGAAAACTAGATCACCCCCTACTGTCTGCACAACTTACGCTGCTGACGACTCAGATCATGCCCTCAGAATGAGTGCCAGGTGTCTCACACCTGGCAGAACCAGCAGAAAGCATCAGTACACCCACCCTACCTGGTAAAGGCAGCCAGCCACCACCCTGACTGCAGAGTGGAATAGAAGAATCACAAAATCCAGTGAAAGCCCCTCAATTCTGTCACTGACTGCAGCTTGTGTAAAACCACCCACTCACACAAAGACCTTCTGTTGTGGTTTGAGGCTCTCAAACTCATGCAGTCACTCTCTCACTCACTTCCCCCTCTTTCTTCCTCAGTCCCAGGGGGATGGGGAGGAGAATCGAAAGAATGCAACTCCCACAGGTTGAGATAAGAACAGTTTAGTTAACTAAGGTATAACATAAATCACTACTGCTACCACCAATAATACAAGAGAAAATAAAAGGAAAGAGAATACAACAAAACTTCACCTGATACCTAGCCATGCCATGCAGTGCACCCCCCATCACCTCATACCAAAGTTCTGGCCAAGCCATGCACACCCCCCTGCACCAGCACCCTTCTGGGTCTCTGCTCTCGGCCTCTACATCCTGGACATGATGCGCTGTGGTATGGAATACCTCTTTGGTCACTTTGGGTCAGGTGCCCTGTCTCTGCTTCCGCCTGGCTTCTTCCCAGCTCCCCTCCTCCCTGGCAGAGTATGAAACTCAGAAAGTCCTTGGCCAGCCTAAACACTCCAAGCCATAACTATAAACACTGGTGTTATCAGCACTGTTCCCAAGCCGAAAAATCCAAAACACAGTGCTGCACCAGCTACCACTTAAAGGAGAAAAATGACTGCTGCTGCTGAACCCATAACACCTCCACTACCTCTGCCCACATGCAGATCATGCTATGAATCCCACATGAAGCACTGAATAAAAGTTAAATAGACTTTGCTACATTACTGTTGCTTAATATTTGGAACTGTAATGGGACAGGGATGCCCAGGTACTTCATTTGTTTGTCAAGTTTACAGATGTTGGGGTTAATGAATTTCTGCATCTGGTGGCTGCATCCGATCATAACTTTTTTTGAAAGCAGTCATCTGGCAAGCCTGCAGTCACACACTGCAAGTAACAATCCATGTAACAAACCAAGACATCTGTACGGTGTAGTCAACAACTCAAGGGCTTTTGAAAACAGTATATTGTAAGAATTCCCAGTTCTGAATTCAGAGACCTCTGCCTGGAGATCAACCTCAAGGACACCCAAAGAAATACCAGAGCTTTACATACTCTTACAAAGACCCTTAAAGACTGGGTGGCCATAGATCAATATGCATGTTATGGATGGATTCAAATTTAAAGAGAGGAAGTTTAGATTGGATATAAGGAAGAAATTCTTTACTGTAAGGTTAGTGAGGCACTGGAATGGGTTGCCCAGGGAAGTTGTGAATGCTCCATCACTGGCAGTGTTCAAGCCCAGTTTGGACAGAGCCTTGGGTGGCATGGTTTAGTGGGAGGTGTCCCTGCCCATGGCAGGGAGGTTGGAATTAGATGATCTTAAGGTCCTTTCTAACCCTAACTATTCTATGACTCTATGACAAGGACAGCAAAATAACTGCAGACTGGGATCCAACAATCCAGACACATAACCTCTGATCTGATCAGAGGATGCATCTGTTGTCACAATGACCTACCTCATCACACTAAGACATTTATAGCCTGTTTATATTTTGCATTTTGTATATTTCGCATTTTGTATATTTCAAATCATGTTTGATGACAAGGAAGTTCCTTGTAACATCTCCTCAAGAAACTGAGTGTTTCAAGTGAGGCTGTTGTAAACTGTTTCACCCACAAAACTTGAAAAGATTAGATTGCTTAAGACAACCCCATCCCTCGTAGACAAAATCCAGTCTACAATGGAACACACTGCAAAGATGGAACATTTAATATGCCAAATGTAAAGAATAAAACGGTGTATAACATGGTTTGCTCAGCACAGACAGGAGAAATTTATATTTAGTTTTTCAAAGGTATTTTAAATATGGATCTTATATTGCAAAACAGCTTAGCTTCTTATGGCAGAAACTAAAAATGCATTATCACAAAAGGAAACCTGAATCACAGGATCTTAATTAAACAAGACCATTTAAAAAAAAAAAAAAAAATTGAAGACTCAACAAATAAAAGAAATGAAGCATTTCCTGTATTTGTAAGGAACTTCAAAACAAGAAGCTCTTTTCCATTCTGATTCTCATGGAGAACTGGAGCTGCATTTTCTACTGCACCAAGTACAAAAAGCAATTCCAAGTGGTCTCTAGTATGGCGTCTTAAGATCTGCTAGTGAACATGTAGGGCTACCATGAGAAACATCATTAAGCATTTAAATTTCATATTCCCTATCTGAATCAGGGTAAGCAGGCTTTTTATCCAGTTTGCTTTTTTTCAGCAACCTAATTTTAAGATAAATGTCTGGTTTTAGATATTTGCCTATGCAAAGCAAATAAAAGTTTTCAGTTGTTAAAAGGGGAAAACAAAAATCCTTTTACTAATCTGCCTTCTTTTTTTTTTCATCCAATCTACTCAGACAATATTGTAGTGTAGAAAAAAATTACATAGGAATCTGAATCTTACAACAGAAAACTGAGTCTCAGTTTTAGAAAGTACTTAAGTTACTTCTAATAACAGAGACAGAAAAATGTATATATTATCATTGGCACTGTATGCTTCTGGTTACTATGGTACTCTTAAAATCTGGATCTAAATATAGCACACTGGCTCTGCAAAGAAGCTATAAAAGGACAAATACGCTTTTTTTCCCCTATGAAATAGCAATGTATCTGTTTGTTACCTTTTAACTATCTTCAGTTCAATATTTCATTCCCCATTAAAAAGAAAGATAACCTATCCCACACAAAAGCTCTGGTAATTCTTATATAATCTGCTACCACCTGCTGACAAACAGTATTATTGACTTTATCCTAGTCAATCTTAAAGCAGCAACTCCTGCTCCCCTATAACAAAGTTTCCACTCCTGCTAGAGTGGCTGACTGTAAAAGCTACATGAAGTTTTTAATACAGTACACTGTAGCCATAACAAGCCAATAGCTTACTATCCACCCAGCTTGTCTGCATCACAGATTCACCAGCATATTCTGCTTATACTGCAACTACTTCATTCAGATGGTTACTGAAGTTAGTTAGTGAGCAACAAGAAGAAACTGATTCATCATTTAGAAAAATCATGAACCATTTTTTTACATTAGCAGTATTACTTAGCTTTACAATGTTTTAAGTATAAGCCTCAATTCGTCTCCAGATATTGTTATTGAAGAAAAAAAATACCAAAAACCTAAAATGAAACAGCAAAATGCATCCTCAGTTTCAGGTATCCACAATTTAGTGTGAGAAGTGTGACAGTGGAAGTAACGATTTCACAGTGATGAAGTATTCGGCTATATGGCAGACTAAATGAAAATAGTGTATGTAGCATTTACTTCTACATGCCCTTCCAAACGTTTTGAAAAACAAATAATACCCCCCCAAAAAGACATTAAAAAAAAATCTTCACATCTGATAAACCAAAGCATTAGTAAAAATAACTTCAAGAAAACAGAATGCAGTTACATATGACAGTATGGTTTCTCAGACAAAGCTAACCCTATTAAGACTCCTGAAGTCTCCTGGGTTGTTTGATAGGAATCTGAATTTGAAATCTGTGACAGGTCTTTTGAGCGATCAGTTCTTCCAGATACACATGCATTCAGTAAAAAGGCACTATAAATGAGAGGTTTAACCTTTGAAATGTCTGACTTTTCACTACAATTATTTGGAAAAAAATAGTATTAAAAAGTACAAGACATAAAAATGTGTAAAAAGTATTTTTTCACTTAAGTTCCTGCCTGGAGTGCTCAACTGGGTTTATCAGCCATTTCCAGCTGGGCTTAAAAACTCCCTTTTGCACTTCCAGCCCTAAGGCAGCCGAAGTCAGACGCCAGGTATTGCTGAGCAAACACCAAAAACCCAACACCAGCCTGACTCCACTGAGCATAACATGACAAAAAATATTCTCCCGCTCGCTTACTAACTTCACCATTAAATACTAAAACTAGAACTAAAGCTTCTTCCCCTCTCCTGAACATCCACAGGAGCTGCTCCCCTGGAAGAACGCAGTTTCAGCCACAAACCAGCAAAGGCAGATCCGAGTTGGTGCTATCCCCGAGAGAGGCAATCTCTGGGGTGTGCAGACACCTCTGTCATTCACACGACCAGCCACAACCCCTTCCCTGCTCTGAGAGGGAGAGGGCGAGGGCTACCCTGGGAACACCACTAGTGCAAGACGAATCCACTCATTCCCCTCCGCTGCCCCGGAGGCCCACAGTACCCTTCCCACGGCCAACGCCTTCCGGTTGCCGCCGCACGGCCCGGAACCGGCGCTCGCCGAAGTCTCGCGTGAAGTGGCGGTGCCGGTGCTATGGAGGCGCCTCTGAGGAGCCCGCCTGGGCTGTCTGCTGTCCTGGCAGTAAGGAGGGGACCGGGCTGGCTCCTTGCCCGGGAGAGGGGGGATGCACCGGCCACCGTGTGTGCCGTGGGTGTGGGTGTCTGCTCCTTCCTCAGCGGGGCGAGCTCTGGAGCGCGGTTCGCGACTGAAATGGGTCGTATTCAGTGTGGGAGGAGAGCTGGTCGCTCCGGCTGCCCGGCAGCAAGGCTTCTTCCTTGCCTAATGCGCGTTCGCTTTCTCCCCAGAGGACGGACTGGTCCGAGCCGTGGCTGGTGGGTCTGGCGATTTTCCACGTCCTGTGCTTTCTGCTGACGTGCGCCTCTTTCCAGCACTACCGGGTGCAAATAGGGCACTTCCTCTGCATGGGTGAGCATTGAGCCTCTGCGTCCGAGAACTGTTGGTCGGGAAGTGGAGGGCTTGGGCCTTAAAACTACTAAAACTGTCAAACAGCTTTTGGTCTCTTAATTATATGTTTTCTTCATGCACTTGCGCAGCTCACGGTTTTATAGGTTGTAGCAGGTAAAGTGCGTGCAAATTATCTTGTAGCAATGACTGCATGTATGGTTAACTGTTGTAGAAGCTGCTATGCACTGTAAACACATATTAAATTTCTAAGATTTTATGAAGCAATGACTTCATGCTCTGGCCTTAATGAGGATCCGAGATAGGTAATGTTTCTGCACAGTAAATGCTGTGTGTATCAGCTTCCCATGAAATTGTTGCTGGACTGGAGAAGCAGAATACAGATAGGCCGCGGTCCAGCACTTGCTTCCTGCTCTGTTTTATATTCTAACACTGCAGGTCAGTGAAGATGTTCAGCTTTCTGCAGGACTCATTTCTGGAGCAGGTTCACCATATGGCCCACTGACAACCATGATAATGGCACAAGGAAGAGCAAAGCTGATTTGGGACACTGCAGTAACAGCTGGTGTTATCAGGCTTTAGCCTGAGAATCCACAGTGGTCTTGCTTATCCAAAGTCATGTCTTTATGGCTGACTGGATGAAGATCTAGTAATTTTACAGAGGGTATTTGGTTTAGCTCAGATGGTATGTATTATAAGCCTGTACCTTGATTCTAGCCATGGGTTAGATTTTCTGGTGAGTTGGATTTTTTTACGAGGTACCTCAGTTCTGTTATGCTTGCCTGAATAGTGGAGAAATAATGAGCAATTGGAAGAGATCTGCAGGCAAAATGCCACTTGAGTACTATTTTGATGTTTTAAAACACCACTTTGTGAACTAGTGAAATTACTAGAGAAATTATAGTTGCCTGTAAACTAAAGCTAAGATTTCAATAATATTAAGTACCTCCAAAAAAGGATTCTAGAAACCTTAGTAATTTTCTGGACATCCACGTGTAACTGCAATTTAAAGTGAATTGCAGAGGGCAAACTAGCAATGTGAGCTTGGTGATACATTACGCTTGAAATACATATATTTCTTTCTTAAACTTAGTCTTAGACATTCAGAACTCCCAGTGACATGCTGTTATTTTAGACTCTTTATCTAAAGTATTCTGAGTGTTACTAACACTAGTTTGAATGCCCAAGGTCTGACTGTATTGAAAAATGCAGCATAACTGATCATTACTTGATTTTTAATCCAGCTAAAATGTAAATTTGCTGTTCACAAGAGTAGTGCATAAAAATATCTGTATTGATCCAAGCCTTGCTTGTACCTGGAAAAACTGAACCACTTGTGATATATCTGCAATATAAATAAATTTCTATTATAGATAGAAATAATTGAGGAAATTATGAAATTATCACATTGGTTATCTTGGCAGCTGAGCAGTTACAGGTATGTTTATACTGTGCAGTACCAAGCGGAGATAATCCAGATGATACCAAAGCAAGATAGCATGCATTTTTATCACCAGACTAGTTCCATTGACTTGTGCAGGTCACCTTTAGCTACTGTTTGGTTTGGGGTTTTCTTTTTTTTTTTTTTCTTTTGCTTTGCTTGTGGAAAGTGATACAAGGACAAACTTAAAATTTTGTGGTTGTATTGCTTTTCTGCTAAAAACGCGATTGTTCTGAATTTTCCTATTGTCTTGATGGCTTCATATTGCATGTGACTGTTGTATGCTAGTTTTCACCTGATGGTAGTGGACTACTCTGCTATACACCGGTTTTACCAAAATGATAATATATAATTAGTATCGTAAGTTCAGATAATAATCTTAGATATAGCAATGTGACACCTTAACATCTAAACTAATAACTTAATTCCATACCAGTTTTGGGAAGTGTGGGCATTTCTTTTTACAGCTATAACTCGGAAGTAGCCACCAAGAAGACTGCTGGAAAAAACATTGATTTTAAAAAGTTATGTGTTTACTTTATTCGTTTGTACGCTGACCTCTTTCTGGTAGGATTTTATGTTTGTTTACTTGTAATATAGTAGGTATGTTTTATGATCACTTTTTACTTCTCAGTAACTGTGTAGGGCGTTTAAATCAGAAGTAGTTTTATGCAGTTAAATACTAAGTGTGTAATTTGGTCTTCTGAGGATCAAAGAATTATAATGTCTGGTATATATACAACTATAGTGTACATGACAGAACTGATGGCAGTTTATTTTTAAAGAAATACTGAATCAAATAATTTTCTTTTGTTGTACAGTGGGCTTAGTGTACTGCGCTGAATATATAAATGAATTAGCAGCCATGAATTGGAGGTAAATGTTTTCACTTTCATTTTTGCATTTAAATGAGTGTTATAAAAATACTCTTTTTTCATATCATTCCCAGAAAACATTAAAGGATCACTCATGCCTCATCAACCAAATGTGATAGCAGAAGGGTCCATTGCATTGATGAATATAAAACTTATGAACAAAACCATACAGTACAATTACCTTATAAGAAAAGATAATTTTTAACACCTAGTATGTGCTTAAGCAGCATTCTGCTGCCTAAAATCTATGATTATATGGATGGGTGTAAACTGACTGGTCAGAGAACTAAGAGAAAAGTAGATAGAGTATGATTAAGAAGAATAGGATGTGAGCTTCATTTGTTTGTTTTTGTTGGGATTTCTTTGGTAGCTCTTCATGTTAATTAGCTGAAATTAAGCAACACTTCTGAAAAATATCACTGCTATTTTATATACTTACATGCATAAAAAACATTAACATCTGTTTTACTAAGCCTATGTATCAGAATTAAACTCGCTTATTTTCATAAACACTCAAGTAAGCTTTCCTTGATGTTACTGGAAATCAGGCATTTAATGCTGCTTTAAGCAGGTATCTAATTGTAAGCCTTTATGTGGAATTAAGTGCGCACTCAGCAAGTTTGGCAATGACACCAAGCTGTGTGGTTTGCTTGATACACTGGAGGGAAGGAACGCCATCCAGAGGGACCTTGACATGCTTGTGAAGTGGGCTAATGCCAACCTGATGAATTTTAACCATGACAAGTGGAAGGTTCTGCACTTGGGTCAGAGAAATCCCAGACACAGATACAGGTTAGACAGATAAGAGATTCAGAGCAGCCCTGTGGAGAAGGACTTGGGGATGTTGGTTGATGAGAGAATGAATATGAGCCGGCTTCAGTGTGTGCTCATAGCCCAGAAAGCCAACTGTGTCCTGGGCTGCATCACAAGGAGCATGATCAGCAGGTCAGAGGTGATCCTACCCTTCTACTCTGCTCTCGTGAGACCTCACTTGGAGTGTCATGTGCAGTTCTGGCATCCTCAACATAAAAAGGACGTGGGACTGTTGGAACAGTCTGAAGGAGGGCCACGAGGATGATCAGGGGACTGGAACACCCATATTGATTTGAGGAGAATCGAAAGAATGCTACTCCCACAGGTTGAGATAAGAACAGTTTAGTAACTAAAGTATAACACAAATCACTACTGCTACCACCAATAATAATAATGACAAGAGAAATACAAGGGACGAGAATACAATCACTCAGCCAGCCCCGCCAAGCAGTGCCCCCCTATCACCAAGCCTGCCTACACAGTGCACCTCCACCCTTCCGGGTCTCTGCTCTCCCTTATTACATCCTAGGCATGACTTGCTGTGGTATGGAATACCTCTTTGGTCAGTTTGGGTCAGATGCTCTGTTTCTGCTTCCTCCCGACCTCCTTCCAGCTTCTTCCCCTCCTCCATGGCAGAGCATGAGGCTCAGAAAGTCCTTGGCCAGTCTAAACATTCAAAGCCATAACTATAAACACTGGTGTTATCAGCGCTGTTTCCAAGCCAAAAGTCAAAAACTGCAGCCCCTACTAAGGAGGAGAAAAATGTCTGCTGCTGCTGAGCCCGTGACAGCAGTGAGGTTGGGACTAGGTGATCTTAAGGTCCTTTGCAACCCTAACTATTCTATGATTCTATTCTATGATTCTGTGTTTCACTTCAGGCACACACAACCTAAATTACAGCTTTGCTGCAATCATTATTTCTGTTATCCTTTCTAATATGAGTAAACAAAGTACCTTGGAAAGTAATTTCAGACACTTTAGGATAAGCATGTTTTCTGAGGCACAAATATACATACTATTGTAGTCATGTTATTAAGTGATCTGTGGTGGTTTTATTTAGGTTTTGTGCAATAAAACTAAAGAAAAGACTGGTTTTGTAATAAATATAACTAACTGGCAACAGATTTAATGCCTTTTTGTTCTTATTTAATACAGTAGAATGGTGGCCTATGCTTGTGGGTGTCAAGAAGTAGGATAATTTGTACAATTTCCATGTAGAGTTGTTAGTGTGTAAGTTTAATGCCATGTGAACTACACTGAGTAAAGCTTCCTCTTTTATTTCTTTCAGGCTGTTTTCTAAATACCAGTACTTTGATTCAGGAGGAATGTTCATTTCACTTGTATTTTCAGCACCACTGCTGGTGAATACTATTATAATTGTGGTATGTATGTGTTTATTTATATAGATGCTTTCATTAAATTGGTAAGTAAATGTATGTGGAATAGTTAAGTTTACTAATTTACTTACTTTTCAGGTCACCTGGGTTTACAAAACTTTGAATGTAATGACTGAACTGAAAACTCTACAACAGAAAATGAAAGCAGAAAAGGAGAAAAAGAAGTGAAATCACCTAACACTATTTTAATTGTAATACTACTGGTCTAGGTAGTCAGTCCTTCTGTATGTTTATCCAGAAACATCAGTGTTTTTGTGTTCAATGTCAAGAAGACTTTGCAACCTGTGGCAGTGGGCAATGAGGTGAAATCAGGCATCCACCGCACATATTCAAAATAGCTGTGAAATGGAGAAGCCCAGTTTTAGTAGGTCTTTGTGCCCTTCAGTGTAAGGTAGTTTTCTACCATGACCAAGGCTGTTAGCATTGATGAGACGCAATCTTCCAGTCTGTTTATGTTTGCCTATGTATTCTTAAACTGTCTTAACTGTGTGCTTATCAAAGTATCCAGTCTTCTGGTGCTTAAGCCGATTGGAGCAGTGTTGTGAATTCCAGTAAATGAGAGATTGTATTCAGAATGCCTCAGGAATCCATGCTTCTATGAAGCATTTAACTTATTTATAAATCAAGTTTCATACCATAGATTGTGTGCCAGCAGCATTTTATAAATAAAATTACCCATTGTAACTTAAATGGACTTAAATTGTATTAATTTTTAATCAGATTTTCTTTTCCTCAAAAAAATTTCAGTTTAGTAATGCCTTCTACTTAATTTGTGTAAGTAATTCAAAACAATATCTGCATTCTTTTCAGTTAAAATTTTGTTATTTTAATGCCGCTTTCTTAAAACTGACTGAAGTTTGGATAGTTTTAGCTTATATGTAGAACACAAAGTAAATGGCAAAGCTATAATGTTCTGTGCAATTTTGTCCCTTTTTAAATGCATTAATAACTGAAAATGAAAAATTAACTGATAAGGGCAAAGAATTCTCTTTGGCTCAGAGTAACCTGTTTTTACTGGATTAAGGAAATTTGAGGTGGGAGAGAGGAAGAGTGAATACAATGGAAGATTGTCTATATGTAAACATTGTATCTTGAAGGGGTTAAACCTTTGTGTGAAGACCTAAACTGTCTAAAATAGATATCATTTAAGTCATAGGAAAGATGATCTACAAAACTGAACTTAGATTAATGTGAAGAACAGTTGGGAACAATAATGAAAAACACAAAATTTTAAGCTAAGTAAATAATTGTGAAATTAATTTTAAATACTTAACAACGGTGGAAATACAGACCCGAGAGAAATAAGTAGACGCGTATGCATGTTCAGTTTGCAAGTCTCCTAGTTAGGGGGAGAGTAATATTCTTTCTGGAATGCTTCACAGCACTGTGGAAGCGCAGTGCTGGGTTAATCGTGGATCCTTTTTTTACCTTTCCCATGGATTAAATTAGCATGGCTCTCCTCACTCATTGCTCTGTCAAGAATTACAGACAGGTAGGGCACTTTATATCGGCAAACTAAATAGATATGGGTTTGCTATGCTGTACTGTCATCCATTCTGTTATGACTCTTGATGAAATGTTTGGTAGTGTCAACTATCAGTTCTTAATGAAAACATCTCTAGTGGCCTGATAGTTGGTCCCGTTAAGGGTACATGTTCTGCACAATTGTTTTAGTGTCACATACTTAAAAACCATCTGTTATTAATAGCCTTTGGCTTCACAACATGTGTGAATTTGATTCACAGTAAATGAGGTGGTTCAGAGCTGCTAAACAGCAAGTTTTTTGCAATGGAAAACAATGTGCCTTATTTAGTACGCTGGCAGACTTGTAAGGGAAAATCCCCCAAATAGTTTAGTATTTTGGTGAAAATGGAAATTCCCTGTTGACATCGTGGAATCAACCAGGTTGGAAAAGACCTTCAAGATCATCAGGTCCAACCGTTCTCCAGCATTGCCAAGGCCCCCACTAAACCATGTCACTGAGGGCATTGTACATGATTTGAGAACGCTTCCAAGGGACAGTAACTCCACCACTGCCTTGGGCAGCCTTTGCAACTGGACAGTTGAAATGTCCAACCATCTTTTGGGAAAGGAATTGTTCCTAATATCCAGCCTAAATCTCTCCTGGTGCTACTTGAGGCCATTTCTTCTTGTCCTATCCCTTGTTCCTTAGGACAGGAGACTAGCCACATCCTGGCTCTTTCCTCCTTTCAGTTACTTGCAGAGAGTGGTAAGGTCCCCCCTGATACTTCCCAGTTCCCTCAGCCATATCTTGCCAGACTTGTGCTCCAGATCCTTCACCTGTTCTGTTGCTGCTCATGTTCAGCAGTTGGAATCAGCCAGTTATAGTTGGAAGCAGTTGTTAGGGGAAAAACAGCATTGGACATTGGTTGGGTAAAGAACATGATCAATCTAATCTAATCACTGCTCAGGTTAATCAGCAGGTGGGCAACCTGAGATGGCTGCGGGAAATCCAGCTCATGAATGAGAACCAGGAATGGGAACTCCTGCTCCACTGGTTATGTGTTCATAGAGCCACAGAATCCTGGAATGGCCTGGGTTGGAAGGGTCCTCAAAGCTCATCCAGCTCCAACACACCCCACCAGGCTATGCTGCCCCAACCCCACCCAACCTGGCCCTGAACACTGCCAGGGATGGGGCAGCCCCCCTGGGCAACCTGCGCCAATGGCCCATCACCTTCACAGGGGAGAAACTGCTCCAGAGATCTCAGCTTATCTCCCCTCTCTTTCAGGTTAAAGCTGTTCCCCTTGCCCCATCCCCATAAGCCCTTATTCTCCCTACAAGAAACAAAGGGAGATCCCAGGATTTAAGGCAGAGTACACGATTGCCGGCTCAGCCAGCGGCACTCAAACACCAAGTCCAAAACAGTGACTCTGGCCAAGTCAGTTGAGGTGATCTTGGTGATTCCTAAAACACCTGAAGAATGTGATTGCCACCCACCTCGTTCCACATTCATGTGTCCACAGGCATTGCCAGCATCAAGACAGGAACCACCAGAGAAGTTGCTATTGCCTCCTCTATAGGTAGCTTGTGTTCCGTGGGAGAGTTGTTATCTTCCCTTGCCGCTGGTGACGGGTTCCATGGGGTTCCGTGGCCTCACACACCCCACTCCCATTCCACTGCCACCACCTCATGCGATACTGCAATTAGAACTGTGTTTCTTAGCATAACATCGATAAAATAACAGAAATTACTTTTTCTGTATTGCCCAATTTTGTGTTACTTTTGCTTGGCACAGGATTTGTTAGAGAAATTCTCACTACTTTTGGGGATCCCAAGTGAAATAAAACTTGCTTCAGTTGTCTTTCTTATTCCTCTCAAGTGTAGATGACCTTTCCTCCAGTGTTTAATTTTGTGTTGCATTACCAGCCTAATTTTACATTGTAGTGTAAGATCCCAGGGCATTACAGCCCTTTAACAAAGTTGAAGAACGAAGAACTCTAGAGTGTGAGTGGCAGGAACTTTATTTTTAATTAGCAAGGAAAAATCTATTTGAGCTTTATATTAAAGGGTGATTTTTGATACCACTGACATAATGCAATAGCTAGGAGGCAGATACTACTTAGTTTTGAAAGTGTCAACATCATGGGTGCTTGTCTTAAAGTATTTTTAAGTGAAAGTATTAATGGCTCCAAATTCCAAAGTTTTATCTATATTTCTTTGAAGGATGAGGACATCAAAATGTACACTTCAAAACTGTAATCTTCGTGTCTTAAAACCCTCCCTGACTACTGAAACTATAATAAACAGATGTAAGTTTGTGAAAATTTGTCTCACATAACAGAAAAATGTTGTCCATGTATGTTTGTCAGAAAAATACTTTTATTTTCTATATTTCAGAAGACTCAGACTTTTATCTGAGTTGTCCTCTAGCTAACCCTGCCTCAGGAACACCAAGTCTAACAGCTTTTAAACAAAAATTAAAAATCAGGTTGTCTTTAACCATAAGGGAAACCCTCAGCATTAGTAAAGTGTAGCTTCTCTTCAGTATGTGTCTGGATTTATGAAGTGATAGTGGAATAATACGACATAAAGGCCTGCTTGTTGACAAAGCAAAATAATTATGTCATGAATTTAGGCACTTTTGCCTGCTCAAAATTTGGTATTTATAAGTGAATGTGAGACAAAATGTTTAAGGCTGGTGGAATATCCTTGCTTTTAATTGGGATACCTACATTTAGATTACTGCTGAAAGAGCCTGTTTATTTCCATTTGGGATATGCATACAGAAAAGCTGGTAGCTGCTCAGTCAGATCCTTTGGAGAGTAAGACGTGATTTGTTATTGGTTCTGTGTACCTTGAAAGCAGTGACTGAAATTTTCAGCCGCCTTTAATGTGTCTTTCCACCACAGCAGATTGTGTTAGCCAGTGTGGAAAAACATTAAAAGGGAGAAAGCAATATTAGCATGGAAACTTTACCACAGTACAAAGTAGTTTTGTTGCATATAAATCTGTGAACAGATAGATTAGCAATATAGTTGGCAAACTTCCTGGAGTCTGAGGTTGGCCTGATTCCCTATGGAAAAGTAGTAACAGAGATGAGATGAGTTTCCAAGAACAAAATCGTAGAATTCTCTTTTTTATCCACATCCACTGAAATTCCATATCGTTGTGTTGGAGTGTATTTTTACCTCTTTTGGTCCAATTGATCTCATGATTCTAGACAAAATGGAACAGATCCAGTGAGGGAATTTGAATGTCTGTTCCTCAGGATTATTTTCTAGCTTAGTAGACATGTCTTTTGGCCCTATGGCCCAGAAAAAATACCCATCTCGAAAGACACTGAAGGACAGTAAATTGAGGTCAGTCTCCTGTATTCTTGTCCATATTCTGAATAAAGATCTTTGAAGGACAGTCTTGCTACTTTTTATCAGCTGGTTCTTAAAAAAAAGGATCTACTCCAGAAAAGCTATGTTAGATGGTGATCTGCTGTGGCTGTGAATCCTAAATGGAGGAAGAGTCTAGGGAGAATTGATTTGTGGATTTCAAGAATCGCAAGTTCAAACCTTCAACTCTTTTTTAATAAGAAATAAGAATGCCATGAAAAGCACAGTAGTGATTCTTTGTATGAACAACTGTCCTGGGTTCAGCAGTACGTTCCTTCTTAGTAGCTGGTGCAGTGCTGTGGTTTTGACTTTTGGCCTGTGAACAATGCTGATAACACCGATGGTTTAAGCTACTGCTTAGTAATGTTTGGTCTGACCAAGGACTTTCTGAGTCTCATACTCTGCCACAGAGGAGGGGAAGCTGGGAGGAAGCAGAGACAGAACACCTGACCCAAACTGATCAAAGAGGTATTCCATACCACAGCACGTCATGCCCAGTATATAAACTGGGGGCACCTTGAAGGGTTAGATCA
>JASSUY010025157.1:0-37953 GCA_032466535.1 Forpus xanthops
CTTATCTCAACCTGTGGGAGTTGCATTCTTTTGATTCTCCTTCCCATTTCCCCGGGACTGTGGAAGAAAGAGGGGGGGGGGGTGCACAGAACTGTTTGAGGGGGGCCTCAAACCACGACAGGTGGAAACCTCACCCAAAGATGCTAAAAACCACTCTGGCTCTCTCAGCAAGTTCTTGCTTCTCTCTGAAAGAAATGAAGCAAGCAGCAAATTGGGTCAAAAGTTCAAGGATGAACTTGCTGAGCCTAAGCCTCCACTGTCTGCCTTTTGTGACACCTCTTATCCCTTGGAGGAACTGCTATTCTGATTTAATAGCATTTTACTTATTCCTGCATGATATAAGCAGTGGCACGAGGCAGCACAAAACAGGTTCCATGATACACAAACCTAGGAGGAAAACACATTGGCAAAAACGTTCAGGAGTTGAATTTCATCTGTCTTTGACACCAGTGGCTCCAACCAACTCCACATCATGCAGATTTAAAACATAAAGAATGGTCTCATTTCTGCTCAAAGACACAGTTACAATGACAAACCCTTCTGATACAGGGATCAGTTTGTGCTGGAAAGGGACATCAGGACACCTGACCCAATCATGAGATCTCCAAAGCAAAAGGAGGTTGGAATACCATGCCCCCAAGTGTTAGTACTTTGGAGTAAGTGAAGAATAGTTTCTATGATCTCTGTCTTTTCCTGCAGGCTCAGTGGATGGCATCTCCTTCAAGAACAGAGTTTTCACTTGATCTTTCAGGTCAGAGACTGTAGAGCTAATTGAAGCTAAAGGGTAACACTGACAGTCCCTTAAGTTTAGCAGTGCCTATTGGAACAAGTATTGTTATGGGGATGGGGTGGGACCCCTTTTGCCAGTTTCTGACACAGTCATATCCCCTAGCAGTAAAGGGCACCTCTGCTGAGCAATTCAATTGTGCTTTCAGCAGAGGAATAGTCTGGCAGCAGAGCCTCTGCCTCCCCACTAAGCCCTGTTCACATTGTTATCTCACTTGTGCCAGCAGGATTTTGTCCTGCAGCAGCACTATGAGGCATACACCGCTTCAGGGGGAAAAATAATTAACAAACCAAAACAATGTCATACTTTTTAGAACCAGCTCAGCTCCTTGATGGGATTTACAGCATGGCAGCATCTCAGGGGGCAATGTGTTGTGCGGGCAGGGCAGGAGAAAGCAAAGAGGTGGCACATTTTAAGCTGATGTTGACAGCACAGACACATCTCATGAAATCACAGCTTGACAAGAGGTGGGGGAGTGACATGAGGGAAGGCCTTAGGCTTTTATAGAAAGAAACAGGGAATCGATACTTAATTACAGTAGAACCACAGTGAAGCTCCATTATTGAAAACCTCTCATCAGGTTGATGCAGTATCTTTTATCAAAGGAAACCTAATAATAGAGCTACATTGACCTACACACTCACCAATATTTCCCCACTTTATGGTCAAGAGGAAGAAAGATCAGAAAAAAACACACAAGGAATTAAGATTTCCTTTAACTCCATTTCAGTTAGTGAATTGCCATGAGTCTTCAAACTGTGTGGCTCTCTCTCAGGCTCCTACCTAATGTAGAGCAATAGTTCTTTAACAGGATCAGAAAAAGGTTTCAAGAGCTGTGGATGAAACTCAGGAGGAAAGTCCTTTATGTTACAAGCAGTCCAACATTGTGTCTTGGTGATACTTAGTGTTCTGGAGAACACAGAAGATGAAAGAACCTTTCTGCATGAATACTTTATGATGACACCAAATGACCCTGTAGCTCTTGTGACATCAGCATTAGCCTGAGGGAGATGAATGGGAGTGTTGTGGTTTTCCTAATAAAACAAACCAAACCCATACCTGGGACTCAGACACTTCACAGAGACATTGCTGCCTTCCCCCAGGGAAGTGATGCATATTCTCTGGATGCTGTTCTACTGTTGCATAAAGCTGTATGTGGAAACAAACACTGGGAACAGTGACATGAATCCTCAGTTAAACCTGTGACAGTTGGGACATCTGGCAGACGGGGTTGGAGAGAGAATACAGTTAAAGAGAGCCAGAAAGATTTAAGGATCCTCTACAAGGAAGCTCTGCTGTCACTCATTTTCTCCAGGGAGCAGGTCAGAGCCCTCAGGCAGAGGTGGGAGAGAGCAAGAGCCATGATCGCACAAGTTAGAGGCACAAGCAAAGCTAGTTCCCATCAGCCAAGCATGGTGAGAAAGGAAAGTGGGAAAGGGCTGGGGAAACTGGGAGAGTTAGAGCTTAGGCACCTCTTCTTGGTACTATTATTTCCAGTCATTTCAGCAAAACCAAGTAAGGTTCTGTCCAACTAGCAACCAGTGGAGCATATGGAGCCCACCACTGCCCTGACAGAGGGCTTGGGCAGGGACAGAAACACTCATGATTAAACAAGGCAGATGAGATGGCTCAGGCAGGCTGTGAGCTAACTCAGATCCTGACAGCTCAGCTCCAAGGGCAGCTGTGAAGGGAACAGCAGGTACCTATTCTCAACACCTACATGCAATAAGCTGAAGATGATAACCTTCAGGATATAAATGTCTCAATAACAGAGGCTGCCACTTCACCCTGTCTGAGAAAGACTGAATGCTTTGCCTGCACTAAGCCAGAGGTTATCTTCAGGAGAGAGCAGACACTTCAGCCATACCCACTTCAAGCTTTACCAATTACAGATTTAATCACAAGATTTAAACAGACCTCACCTCTCAAAGCTGACAAATCTACTACCTTCAATATTAGTAAAGCCAGTATTGTGCTAGCCATGGAAATGAACTGTGCTCCACAAGACAAATACTCTGTCCAGGCCTGTACAAAGGCCAGCTGGTAAACAAGAACAGCAAGATCAGTCCTCAGCATCTCTGAGTTTGCCAATCCAGCCCCTGTGAAACTGAGCTGCAACAGCAAGAGCTGTCCTGCAGAGCTCTGAACAGCCACCAGCCAGCAGCACCCTCATGTGACACATGCCTGTAGCAATCAGGCAGTTAATTCCTTTGAAATGCAAGAGCTGCATTTGTCACAGCAGCATGTCCCAGGCATGCATGGACCTCGGCAAACCCTCAGATTCCCTGAAGGTACCCCCTCTACCTGATGTGGCCAAGGTTCTGTTGGGTGCTCCACAGTTCCAGCCTGAGCTTTTCTGAGCTCTAAGATTGTGCTTTGTGGCTAGCATCTGTAAAAGAGGGGACAATCACTTCCAAGCATGTCCCAGAGGCAGTCTCTGATACAGCACACCAGCATTAAGCCCTGCAGAAAAATAATGTCCAGATGAGGCCAGAAAAACTGAGAAGATAGAGCTGGATGTAGAACCCGAGACCACCACTGAACAATTCGTGTTTCCTGCATCAAAGGTAATGCTTGGTTTCTGTCTATGTTTCTGGGTTCAGATCACAATACCTGGCATACATACCTTGCTAGCCCTCCTCAACAGGAATGAAAGGTTTTCTACAGGTGGAATAGCAGTGTTTTTGCCCACCCTCCAGTGCAGTTGAAAGCATGCTTCCACC
Source organism: Forpus xanthops (assembly GCA_032466535.1). NCBI lineage: Eukaryota > Metazoa > Chordata > Aves > Psittaciformes > Psittacidae > Forpus > Forpus xanthops. Next base: position 3,511 of record JASSUY010025157.1, read on the forward strand.
TCCACTTGGGAAGCAGATTACAAACCCTGCCTTCGTGAGATCCTCCTGCAGCACAGTTTAAAGAAGAATGGTAATATGCTGCTTGGAGCAAAAGATATAGGCCACTTGTCAGCCCTACTCTCGTTTCAACCCTTACCCTTCACCTCTGTCCATTCCCTATTCTTCTCCCATCAAGTCCTTTCTGATTATACCTTTTGCAAAGGTTATCTGCTTCTGCAACAACTGGAAGAATGACCGATTTCATTCTGGCTGCAGCAGAATCTGTTCTTTCAGAATACATACAAACACCTTTTCCCTTCACTTAGTACGTACTTTTAAGACACTTTTCTAACTGCCCCCTATCATTCAACACTGGAACAGGAAGGCTTGTGAGGCAAGAAAGGCACTTGCAGAGCACCCTGAACATTATAGTACCACAATTCTAGTGGTACTGCAATACTTAATAAATAATATTTCATCTGTTGCAGGCAGCAACAGCTTTTTCCAATCTGGCTACTATTCATTAAACTCTTCATACATTAGTTTCAACACTCGTGTCTCCTTCATAGATCAAAGTAGCAAAGCTTGCTCATTCCAACAGTAGGTCTGCCATGTAGGTTCAAACCATCAGTGCCAGATTTTGTATGGAAGAGGTGTGACTATAAAGCATCCCACCTTGCAGTGCCGACTTTAAGTTCTCTTATTCAGTTGCAGACATCGGGCTCAGTAGTTGAGCTGTGCAGTAAACCAACTTGACCTCATACAGACCCAGAGGAAGGCCCTGGCTAACCTACATCCTGCACCTGATTTTCCGTTTCTCTATTGCCAGGCAAAATCTCACAGAACTCTATCCACCCACATCTCTCCCAAGGCAAAGGGCGGATTCAGAGGCTGCAGGCAAACCCCACGCATGTTCTCCCACAGCTCTCCCAGAGCACAGCATGGAGTCACAGCTTGCCAGCCTCGTGTATTCTTTACTTCTCCTCCAACACTGCCTGTTTGTCAGTGTTCCCTGATTTCATTTTCCCAAACAGCGATCCTCAACTGTAATAAACTATAATGAACACTACAGTACTGCCTATGGGGGCTGTTTTTGCTGGATCACTTGGGCAGCAGCAGGTTGTCATTTGCAGAATCAGAGTTCTGACCACGCAAGGAGCAGAACACACCACCACTCACTGACTTTGTGCTGCAGTTGCTTAAACTCTTTCCTCACACATTCGTCACTTTGTCAAAGCAGTTTTCCCCTGGAAAAGTGGGAAAAGTTACATTTTCCTCCACTATCTCCTCTGTACCAGCCTTGAATCTACAAAGGTCTTAGCAGTGACATCTCATTTATTTTTTGTGGACTGTTGGCATTGGGATACAAATGAGATACACAGTCTCCATACTGCTGGGAAGCACTTGCTAGTTATAGCATTCTTCTTTCAACTCCTGTCTTTGTCAAGAACTCCAGGCTGCTTTACAATCACTGAGCATCCTTCCTCTGTAACAGCAAACGACAGGCAGGAAGTGTTAAGGTCCCAGCATAGCTCTTCAGTTGCTGGGACAGAAGGGATAAGAATAGGATCAAGGAACACTCAGTAAGGTGGTTTTAAGGTTCAGTCCCATACAATCACTGTCACAGTGCAGCAGTAGCCCAAGAATTCCCCTCTGCCACTACATGATATGCTCAGCAGACCACAGGAACCCCATCTTCCTGGACCACTATATTCAGACAGAAAACCAGGCAAGATGCCCATTAAAAATACATATATTTGACCTAACCACCCTCAAAGGCTTCTGTTGTGCTTTAAACCCAGCCATAACTCAGAACCATGCAGCTGCATTCTCACTCCCCCGCCCCCTTCCTCCCCCACACTCCCGGAGGGATGGAGGGTGTAAGGAATGTAAGAAACAACTCTTGTGGTTCTAGAATATACAAGGGAACTCCACAAAGAAAGAGGTTTGCATATCTGAAAGAGTTGTGACCTCAGGAACTTGCAGGTCTGGAATCCTGATGCTTCATAAAACTCAGGATTAATGGCTGGAGAACACCGCTCAAGAAGTACAAAGATGATGCTAAGCAGCTATATAGCTTTGGATAAGGAGATCCAGTCTGAGGCTTGGTTTCCAACATGGCAAATGTTAGCAGAGAACAGGAAAGCAGCAAAGAGCACACACCTTCAGATGGAGAAAGAATTGTCACCTTGTTAACCGCTTAGCTAGCGGCTCCTCCCCGCAGAGGAAGGTGAGCCTTTCAAGCTGCATACAACAGAACTCAACGACGCACAATACAGACCAAAGCAACCGCGGTTGCCAGGAGCTCCGAGGCCGGCGCACACCGGGCCCCGCCATCTCCCAACCCGCCTCAGCGAGCTCCTCCCCAGCGGGCAGGGGGAGAAGGACGCGCACTACAACTTCCAGCATGCCTTGCGCCGTCTCCTAGGAGACACGGCGCTGCGGTTGGTGGCGGGGGTCACACTCCCCCCGCCCCGCCTCCCGTGGTGCCCCGCGCGGCATGGAGCGGCGCGTGGCGGAGCGGCTCCGCGGCGCCCTGAGCCCCTTCGGATTCGAGGTGCACGCCTTCAAGGTACTGACGTCACGGGGGGGCGCAGTGACGTCATCCGGCGGGGTTCTTATTGTGGGGGTGTTTGTCATGCCTTCCGGACCGGCGGTGACCGCTGCGACCGCCGAGGGGGTACGAGATCCTTTGGTCCTCCCCGGTCGTTCCCGATGGAGGCGCGGGGTGGGGGGGAAGCGCTGTACCGCTGCCGTCGGCGGCCCGGGAGGCCGCTTGTCAGGCGGGTCCCCCCCCCACCAGTGCACCTTCCAGCCCTGTGCAGGCCGGACGGACGACACACCTCCCCGTGCTAACGGTGGCAGTGCCCGCCTGCTCCTCGTGCAACCGACAGCAGGCGGCACTGCCTCCCCGGGCCTCGGCCGCCCTCCGTCCCGCTCGGGCTTGAAGCCGTCACCTGCGAGCGACGGCGGACCGGAGGTTGAGCCGCCCCCCTCAGCGGCATCGCACGTTCCTCCTAGGGCCTAGGAAGGGGTTCAGCCCCCCACCTCTGAGCGATCCCGGCCTGGCACAGCGGTTCCAGGGCTCCGGAGCCGTATTAACGGACAAGTGGGAAAGGCCTGTGCTGCCCGTGCGGTGGAGCGGGTCAAGGTTAAGGCCGCGCCAGCCGCGCTCGGGCATTGCTCGGGTCCCGTGTGTCGGTCCCAGTGCGATAAGGTCCAGAGAATGTTACGTCCGGACCAGCAGAGAGTAAAGTCCTCTAAGCAAGCTTAAACTTTAAACGTAGAAGCACGTGTACTGAAGTGCAGACTGCCTCACCGTGGTTAAGTGGCTGCTTGCACGGGTCCTTCTGCCCTGAGGCAGGCAGCCTCTTCCACTATCTCTGTGTGGAATTGCATTCCTCAGCTCCCACCAAACCTTGGGGGTTCATTCTCTGCCCACGACAGGGGCAGTCTGCAGTGACTCAGTCTGCAATATCAAATACAAATAGACAATCAAATATAAATTGGTACAATAAACGTTACCTTCCATTACTTAGAGAATGTTGTATTTGTCACCTGAAATACTTGATCTGACAATTCAAGGCAATGAGGCACTGAGAGAAATGAAATCTCCAGAATTTAAAGAATTTAACACTGCTTTCCCAAAACACAAGCAGAATTAGGGGCAGAACCCAGATCAGAAAGACTACAGCTACTGAGGGAAACCTTATAGTGCTCTACCCAGATTTAATTCTCATACCACTAGCCCTGGTACTGATGTACACTGGGAAGTCAGCAAACCTTATATTCTGTGCTTTCTTGTAACATCTTGATTCAGCATCTGGAACAAGAGCCACAACGCTGATTAAACTTTGGGGCTGAATCAAGAATGCATCTTCATATTAAACTTAAGTTTTCAACCTGTGTTTCCATGTGGGCAGGCCTGGCTGCCAGTGTCACCTGCAAAGTCACTTTCAGATTCATTTCACTAATATTTAGAGGTGACCAGTATTTTGTGTTTTCAGACTAAATACTAAGAGCTCTGTTACTTGACATCTGTCTGAATGTTAGTCCTGGTCTTTATGGCATCCCAAGAGAGTGGGAGTTGTCCTGACCCCTAAAAAGACTGATGTTGTTGTGCAGCACATTAGTAGTGGTGTGCAGGGGGGTTCAGCCATTTCCTCCCCCTGCCTGGCAGTTGCTGGTCTCAGCCCTCTCCTCTTGCTCTTTCTGCTGTCCTGGTGTGATCCCTCGTTTCTGGACTGTGTTATAAGACATCCAGTGTGAAATGTGCACCAAAATGTGTCACAGTGCATGCACTACAGCTGATGGTTCTGGCAGGTTTTAGCACTGCTAGGAGCTTCACATCCTTCATTCTCACACATCAACATTTCCTGCTGAAGAAATAAACCATGCAGCTTGTCACATGAGCAGAACAGAAGTACCAGTTTCTTTCTAGCTGAAGATGTGAGAAAAAAAGTAAAAACATCCAACCTGCAAAAGCTTTCTCTAAACCAAAACACCTGATTTGCATTGGCAAGACTGGTTGCTGCTACTTCCCCCTAGGGTTTCTGAGCAGCAGAGCTGGATAAAGGGCAGCCTTGAGCTGAATGCAGTAGATGATTCTTATCTCTCACACACACCTCACAGGGCAGTTTCCAGAAACTCTGAATCCCATATGCAAAACAACTTGGTTTGAATGGAAGGCAGCAGACAGGCTGCATATCCGGGTTGCAAATGAAGGTGGCTATACTTCATTCCACTTCTTTAAATTCCTGCATGCCCAGTAGCCAAAGAGTGGTGCCTCTGTTCTAATGGAGATTTGTTTTTCTTTGCCAAAGGTTGGATGGTACAATGCTGTTGTGCAGCCTGCCTTTCATCTCCCCTACCCAGATGACACACTGGCCTTCGTGGTACTCAGCATACCTTCAATGTTTGAAAAAGCCCTTAAACCTTTTGTGAACAAAGAACGGTTAAAAATAATCCGGGATCCTGTGGATCAGTGTGTTTCTTATCATTTATTACGTCTGAAGGAGGTAAGAACCTGAAACACTGATTTCTTTTATTGTTGTATGTAACTGGGTGAGTTGAGCAGCAAACAATGCCTTCCAGGTTCCTGCACGTGCTCTTTAGAAGAGTAAAGCATTATTCATGATGTTAAGAGCATCCACAGGCTGTTGACCTGCTTTACTTAAGTATTCTGTCTGTTTGCCATTACAACCTGTAGCTATGTAGAGTGCTTTACAGTCATAGTTTGAAAACCCAAGGCCACAAGCTGATAGATGTCATTAGCAGGATGTCTGGAGCATTCACAGCCGCTTGATTTGCTAGCATCCAGCAAGTAGTGGCAAATCTTTTTCCATGAGCCTGGGCTGACCATTGGTTTCAATTTTCCCAGAAATTCCCAGACCAGACAGTGGACATCATGTTTGATTATGAGCTTCTGCCAAACCGAAAGCCCAAATTCTTGGCTCAGACAGCTGCCCACGTTTCTGGAGCTGCATATTACTACCAAAGGAAGGATGTGAAGCTTGATCCTTGGGGGAAAAAGGTGAGGCAAAAAACACAGCCTGGGAAGAACCACTAAACTGCAATCACTGAATCATACAGCTATTGTTTACTCACTAGTTCTTCCGTTGGAAAACACAAAAGTCCAGATTACATATAGATGCATAAAGTGTTTCAGACAGGAATCAGGAGCTTCCAGGATTCTTCAGGATTCTTATGTAGGGAGATGCATACATGGAGAAAAATACCTTGAGCTATTAAAACTACTTAGACAAGAGAATAGATTTCAGTGTAAAAAAAAATCCTATTGCTTGGAGCATTATAAATAGAAATTGAATAGAATTGTTAGATTTTCAAAAAGGGCACTCTCCCCACTGTGCAGGGTGGTGTGGGCATGGAAAAATGGGAATGAAATGCAATGCTTTGAGCCACATGTTCAGGAATTCCTTTCTTCTCTGTATGGCACCCCAACAGAGGGCAAGAGTATGAGAAGTTGCATTGCAACTTGATCCTTTGAACTCTAGCCATTACTAGAGTTAAAGTAAGACATCCTAGATCCTTCTTTTTTTTCCCTTCCAGAAGATCTTTGGTGTATGTATCCATCCCAGGTATGGTGGCTGGTTTGCTATCCGAGGTCTTCTCCTGTTCCCAGATATTCAGGTACCATTCCTGGAGCAGTGTGCCCCTGTTGACTGTGTGAGCACAGAGGAGCAAAGAATTGAGTTGCTGGAGCAATTCAATTTCCACTGGCAGGACACTCGCTACAGGGACATAATTGAAGTGAAGGAAAAGTATTCAGAGGAACAGAAAGCCTACTTTGCCACCCCTCCAGGGGAGAGACTGAAACTGCTGGGGCTGACCCAGGAAGTCCACAGAAGCATATTTCACTGAGTAACACGTTTCTACGAAGGGACAGACAGCAAGTGAGGTGTAACTCATCAGCACCTTCTTTTCCATGGTGCTGATGAAGGCAGTGTGCTGATACAGAGGTGGCAAATCCAAGCAGTGTGTGCAGTGTCTCAATCCAAACATCAGCTCCTCAGAGTAAGAGGGAGAGCTCAATCATGGCACTTGTGGTCTGGAGGAAGGTGAGAGCAGTCTGTGCTGTTGCTGATTTGCTGTGTCTTTTTGGGAGTCTGGCAAGATGCTGATGAGCCATTGGCTGGAAAAAGTTCAGCCACCGTGGCAGCTGGAAAACTCGTGCTGCTCATTAGAGAAGTAATTTTTATTCTGAAGAATTTTCTTTTCAAATGTTTTGGGTTTATTCTTTGTACAAGTAAAATTTCAATCATTGTACTCCAGAACATTTTGCCTGACCTCAGGGCAGGTACTTTTTTAGATGTATCCTGCATTTTATTACCCTGTGTCATAACTCTCCCTAGGGAGTAACTGTCCAGTATTTTCTATATTGCCTTCCTCGGAAAGAAAATTTGCCCTGCATTCCTTCACTTCCAGCTTCACTGGAAGTGCTTATTTAATTAAGAACTCTTTTAATGTCTCCTTTCCTTAACACATCCAAAAGAAAATTCTCCAGAGATTGTTTTGCTGAGTAGTGTGGTCCTGTACATGGAGCAAGAGTAAGGAAAACAGAGCCAACAGTAGCTGCCTCCTTCGGGGTAGTTATGAAAGAGAACAGGACAGTACAAAGGTCACAGCTCAAGCCTGCTGTTTCCTCTTGGCTCAGGATCAGCTCCTCAGAATAAGGTGAGGTCTTTAGGTCAATTTTAACCCATTGTATAGAGCAGCCAACTAACTTCTTCAGCAGTAAGATGCTGAATAATGTTCTTACTCATGTTACAATAACTGACTGAAAAAGACAATTCTCATGACCTTTTCCTAAAGTAGATGAGGTCTGCATTTAAGGTATAAGCTGCACACACTACAGTTTCACTACCATGGCTTCCTGTTGTTCTTTCTGTATGGGGGAGGTAAACCTGCACACACGTAAAACCCATTGCATGAATGAGTGTGTGACAGGTTTGCCTGTCACACACACAGGCAAACAAGCAGAGAGAAGAAAAGAGAAAATATTCATGACATGTGACATATTGCTGGGTAAAATGTTTTCAGACAGAAACATATTTTTTTTTCATTATTTTCTCCTGTTAGATTTGTCCAGGTTACAATGTCACTGGGAATCAGCAATTTCATTTATCTTCGGGTACTTTGAGGCTTGGGCCTCACTGAAGTAATATATTATAAAGTAAAATAGTATTGTGTGAGAGTTTTGTTACTTGACTAGAGTGCAGTGCTGCAAACCCTGAGCACTTTTTCCCTGTCTATCAACATGATGAAGTAAAAATACACTCTTTGCAGAACTGAGCCCTTTATTTTACGTTGTTATTCTTGGTGCCTTTTGGAGACTCAAACACTAAGATTGCCTTCACACTAAGTCACTGCTTGATGCACTTTTTCATAGTCTGTACATTAACTAAACAGTCAAAATTCAGTGTAATAAGTCTGTTTTCCTGTAAACAGAATAGTGAACTGTGTTTTTTCAGTGTATTTGCTGTTACAAAAACATTTCTGTTGGTTGTTCACCACATCTGACTAAGGCAGACACCTTATTTACTGTACGGTAGTGATACTGTGATTTTTTTATTTAAGCAAAATAAGGAAATTTGCATAAATTCTGTTCTTATGTTATAGAATTACTTCTGGTTAAGATGTTGCTTGACCTTACAGAACTTCCCAATTGAACTGTGATTTAACAGGGACTTGAATTAATGGTTCATATTAATAACATATACAAAACACTGATTCTCTTAGAAGGATAAATATAGAAAGGAATCAGATTTATCTTTTTACATTTCAATTTAAAGTAAAATATTTTGCTATTTTGGGAGTGATTTCTGACAAATGTTTAATTGTCTTAGTTGTTTGTTTTTTTAAAATCAGATTGCCATTGCATTTCAATTTTTGTAATTTATTTCTCTTCACATGGTATTTTGGTTAATAAAATATACAAAGTTGTAAGTAACCCTCTGTTACTGAGTATTTTTACTTAAACAATGCAGTGATTAACTTGCGGAGAGCTAAAGATGTTGAAGTGAGAATCAATTATTATGTTTTTAATGTACTGATAACATGAGCTACCTAAGACACACAAAATCCAGTATCTGAAAACAAAAGAAAAAGTTAAGTATCTTGGTGGAAATTAATAAACTTATGGCAGGCTCATAGAATCACAGAACGGTTCATGTTGGAAAGGACCTTAAGATCATCCAGTTCCAACCCCCCTGCCATGGGCAGAGACATCTCACCCTAGACCATGTCACCCAAGGCTCTGTCCAGTCTGGCCTTGAAGACTGCAAGAGATGGAGCATTCACAACTTCTTTGGGCAACCCATTCCAGTGCCCCACCACCATCACAGTAAAGAACTTCTTCTTTATATCTAACCTGAACTTCCCCTGTTTAAGTTTTAAGCCATTACCCCTTGTCCTATCACTACAGTCTCTAATGAAGAGTCCCTCCCAAGCATCCTTATAGGTCCCCTTCAGATACTGGAAGGCTGCTATGAGATCTCCATGCAGCCTTCTCTTTACCAGGCTGAACAGCCCCAACTTTGTGAGCTTGGGATATAAAAACAGTAAACCATACAGCACATCATGGCTAAGTCTAGTAAGTGTTCATATTTGTCAGGTCATTTCAGCAAGCACATGACAATGCACTTTCGTATTTTCATCTGTTCCTGCAGTAACAAAAGTTCAAGGTGTTCAGTGATGCATAACTGATATTTGAGGGATTTTCCCTCAGGAACTTACAAGTAATACCTGTAAGTATGGGAATTCTTATTTGTTAAAACATACTAGTAAATACTGAGTCGCAGGAAGGGCACGTGTGTTCTTTGTGCTTCTGGCAATACAGTTCTGTCAGGCAGAATGGAGTACAAGTATCTAATAACATTTCCATTCCTACTACAGTAATTTTGGAGCAAATTGGATTGGTTCTTACTGGCTTTCCCTTAGCCAGGTTACTGAGACCCACAGCTGCAGTTGGAAATTTTTTTTCTTTGCTCGTTGCAGTGTATAATGATCTTTGTCTTTTAAAATTGAAGTTTGAGAACCTGTTTGACTTATCTCTTGGGACAAGACTAGACATGGTGAGGAACAGATCATTCTTGGATCCTGGGGCATTGTGAAGCCATTCTTATTTTCAACACTTCGAAATGTCAAACAAGTAATTTAAAATACTTGGATAGATTTACTTGTTCATGTATCACCTTTTACGTTTTTAGACAAGCTGTTTCTTCAAATCCTAATATTTACACATATTAAAGTATCTTTTTACCTCCATATAACCAGTACAGTGAGTATTCAAGAGCTGAACAGTAAAAAAAAACCTAAAACTTAAAAGCTACTTTAATTATAATTAAGTTTTAGCTACGAAATAGTATATTTCAAGCAAATAAAATATTCAAGAATTAACAAATTTGTAATGTTTTTTGTGCACATAACATCATAACATCATTAAAATTTCTTGTGTTTTGGCTTCATCAAAATAACATTAAAGATGGGACAGAAAATAGTGATTAAATGTAAAGCACAGTCTAATCTGGTGATAAGCACCCATCAGGGTTATTACCAGAAATGGAAAAACACTTGAAAAAATGCTGGTTTGTTGTTTTTTTTTCTCCTGTGCTAATTAAATCAGTTACATCTCAGTGGTACAAGAATAAGCACTGATGTTTCTCTAGGGTATGAAATAGAGTTTCATTCCCACTATTGCCTTATTTCCTTCTTCTATAAAAAGGGTGTCTTGTAACAATCCTGTCTTTGGCTAAACGATGAAAGACTGAAGATGGTTTGCTTGTATAAATCAGTACTGGTGTGTCAGACAGAACTAGCCAACCTTATGAGAGCAGAGCACTCTTTGTTTTGATGTTGGGTTTTGGTTTGGGTTTTTTCAGGGCTGGATTGGTCTTCTCTGGGTCAGAAGCATAATTTTACTCATTCAGTATAGCACATATGGTCTTTTATTAATTTGTGAACACAATTATTGGTGGCATAGCTATTTAACATGGGTTAAATTAATGAAAATGCAGTGACTTGAATTTAATTAAAAAGAAAAAATAAGTGAGTAAAGACTTCTGCATTTCTAAACCCGAGAAGTGGCAGCTACTGATCAGCACCTCTGTGGTTATCAGCACTCTTTGTTCAGCCCCATGTAAAGAATACATGTAAAAAGTTACCTTTGAATACTGATAGAAGCGGCAACAGCTCCGAAGTTGTTCTAAGGGGAAGTGAGATTTGCCATCTACTGCAGCAGAGAGACAGCTGCACCTCTGCAACTTCAACTGTCACTAACTCATCTACCAAAACGGACGTGGGTATTAATGACTTTTCTTGCTGTGAAGTTGGCTTCGTGTCGTATCATATATCCTGTAGGAGATCATCCATCACGTTTGCTTCAGAGCACTTCCCTTCTAGGCTTTCAAGGAGGAAACAGAAACAACCAAGGAACACAAACATACTTTTCTCTCTGTGACTGAAACAACAGACAGATGTTCACATTCCTTAGAAAAACCAGTAATTTAGATTAAAAAATAGGTGCTTTTTTTTCCTCAAATAACTGAAGCACAATAACAGGGCATATGGTGGGAAACTTTGAAAAGTGAAATATGTTATCACAGAATGAGCAATGAGATATTTTAGTGGAACCTTAAAATCTCTCCAATACTCTACCACAATCTGCAAGATGTAATGATTTATGTATAAAAGCATTTGGAATGGCTACTTCCTGAAAAAAATAAACCACATAACTATCACTTGTTAATATTACATCTATAATATAATAAATTTCTTATTTCTGTTGATGTTTGTACATAATTCAGCAAGCAAGCACATTTATTTTTAATAGCTGTGTATGTTTTATTTCCCCCAAACAGTTCCTACAGAAAAGTTTGAAATAGAGCTTGAATTTTTTCTGTTTTTTGAGATAGGAGAATTCTTACAAGTTTAAATTAAACTTAATTAAATTAAATTACAGAGAAGATGAGGGGGATTTGGGGGGTTGAAAAATACCCTACAGAATCTTAAATTTATGCAGAATCTTTACTTTTCCTACGAATGCATAAAACCTCTTATTCCTTGTAAAAAAATTAGCTAGTTTTAGGTTTTAATTTCACATCATAACCATTTTTCCAGTATTACTCTGACCAGCCAGTCTTGTTTAATAGGCTTTTCTTTGAAAATATAAATGACCACAGCAATAAAAGTAACAAAGAAAATCACCTCATTTTTGTGAACACTAAACTGCATGAAATACATCAATTTTTTAATTACATTGTTTTGTTAAGCGTAAAGACTTCTCTCTTGATGAAGGATATCACTCTTATTTGTCAGTGCAGGCACTTCAACAGTATGTTGCTGTAGAACACGGAACACAAACCTCCTGAGCTCAGTTTCAGAGAGCAGCACAATCTTAGTGACTTCACGTACATTCATGTATCTATGGTCAAATGGTGTCTTGTAGAGGAAGGCTAAATTGAGACACGTGTCCCATAGTACACACAATGATTTAAGTTTCAGTTGAAAGAGCCAAGTTTCACATTAAAATCCAAACCTATCATCACTAGGTGTGGCGAGAGGAGCTTACACAGGCACATCTCTTGTTCTAGAGCACTGCAAACAGCTTACAGCATGATGGCAACCTATTCTCTGCAGCCATGTAAGCATGTGCAGCATAGACTAGTTAATTATGCAGGCATTTGATTTGCACAGGCTTTGGCCTGCAAAGCCATGATGTAATATCATACTAATACATTCTGTGACGTGTTTGAATTATACCAGCATTACAAGTGCAGACACCGACTGTGACTTAGAAACACAGACATGCAGACAGCCAAAGTAAAATCAGTTCTGGATGTATGTTAAATGCAAATTCATCTCTTTTTTTATCTTCTAGTGTTAAAAAGAGGTTATATATTAATGCTCAAAATGATACCTATTTCTTTGGTTGCCTAGTTCAGTGTTCTTTCTGTGCGTGATTAATTTGTATCCAAAAAAGACAATGACAGCTTTAACACGCTTTCTGAATTGATGTGCAAGTGCAGTGTGTTCCTACTAGTACAGGCTGGACAGAACCACTAGTCTGGCTTCACACCAGTCTTCTGCACTTCATTTCACCCTTGGCAAAGTAGAACCATAATGTTTCTGTCTTGAGTCCTCTATGCTTTATCTGTCTAGCAAGATACTTCAGAATATATATTTACACAGTTTGTCCTGTAATAATAAATACCAGACCCACTGAAAATTTCAGAGGATATATATTTTTTCCAACTATTAATATTATAAACTCCATTATTTTAACAAAATCTTTACATGACTGTTGCTTTGATGCATGACATTACAAAAAAGTACAGTCATGGAGCTTTTGTGAACATACTTTCCTAACCAAAGTGCGTCATTTTGCAATACTTGCAAACTACTTGCTTTTGTTCTTTGAACTCTATTGATCTGTTGGGTAATCCAACTTGCTTTTCAAAGGCCTGATAAAAAGGCTAGAACACTTGTTAACAAACTAGTACTTTTTAAATTGAGTACATTCTAGAGTATTTTTCAAAGCCCATAAGAAACCTGGTTTGTAACAGTGTTAATTCTTCAAACATTACTAAGCATTTCTGTTCTTATAAACATCTAAAAATAAAACCACAATTGTTAATTTCGACATAGCACTGTGCTGGTTTGGGCTGGGATACTTAATTTTCTTCATAGCAGCTGGCATGGGGCTGTGTTTTAGATTTGTGCTGGAAACAGAGGATAACACAGGGATGTTTTTATTAGGTGCTGAGCAGTGCTTACAGAGTCAAAACTGTTTCTGCTCCTCACCCCGAGTGAGTAGGCCGGGGGTGCACAAGCAGGGATCCACGCTGGAGCAGTCTATTCCTGAAGGACTGCAACCATGGAAGGCACCCACACTGGAGCAGTTTGTGAAGAGCTGGCTCCTGGGGTAGGGACCCCACACTGGAGCAGGGAAAGGGTGAGAGAAGTCTTCCCCAGATGGAGAAAGGAAACATTCCCTGTTCCTCGGTGCTGCTGGAGGGGAGAGAAGGTAAAGAATTTGGGAGTAAAGTTAAACCTTGAGAAGAAGGGAGGGGTGTGGAGAAGACATCTAAGATTACTTTTTTATTTCTCATTATCCTACTCTGATTTGATTGGTAATAAATTATTTCCCCTCTCAAGATGAGTGTTTTGCCTGTGACAATAATGTGTGAATGATCTCTCCCTCTCCTTATCTGATACAAAGTTTTTCAGAGATTATCTTAAGATTGAAACTTCATATGCTTGTAAAATTTTCACATGCTTGTAAAATGTTCTTTTGCAAAGCAGCAAGCCAGCTTTACAGTTCCCCAGTAATCACAGCAATCAGCTACAAATAAAGAGAACTAGGAAAGACACTGTAAGATGTATTTGTTTCCCTTCACCTGACTGTTCTGAGTAAGATATAAAGAAACTAATGAATACAAGGTTGTATTTATAGTAAACACCAAAAATGGGAAATAAAAAAGATGAAATTACATGTTAAAAAAGGGCAAACATCGCACTCAAGATTCTGTCCTTTCTAAATAGTATCTGCTGTGTACACCTTCAGGGAAAATCCCAGTAAGCAGGACAGGACACTGCAACAGCTATGGTGTCTTGCCACCAAAACTGAGTGTTGCTGATGTGTTTTTACTGGGAAGTAAGATCATGAAATCAAAACCAGTTCATAACTGTAATGAAAATGGTACATGAAAAAGTGTTTCTTAATGAGGATAAGTTATTTGAATGTCATAGAAACACCAATCTAAGATGTCACAATACCAGGAGTGAGGTGTACCCTAGAACACTTACTGGAAATTCCAAGTTTCATCTGAACTAAGTTTAAGCAAAGGAATAAACCCAGGCTCTTCTTGATTTGTGTAAGTGGCATGTGCTACCCATACTGTGTTACACTACTCTAGGAAACATTAAAATGACAGTTTGGCAAACGCTCCCATGAATTCCTCACATGCCTGAAGAATAAACAAAACCCTAAAAATCTTGAATTCCATCAGCTCCCTCAGCCACTCACTTGGTGTACATGTAAGGCAGTTCCTAACCCACAGGTGTTTTGATTCTTGTCTGTCTGAATTTCCACATTATCATCATTCACCAGTGACTGTGCTGTTTAAATACTTACCCTTAGTAGTGCCTCTGTGTTCCAGCACAGCACCTGCCCAGTTATAAGTGCAAGGTTTTTCCCAGGCACAGAAGTTTTCCTCAATGAACAGCTACATAAGTAGGGGTCAAGATTAACCATCTCTCAAAATAGAAGAATTAGCACATGAGCACAACTATGACTACTGGCATATTTAAAAGGTGGGAGGTGTTAAAAACATGTTGTTGAACATTAGACATCACTCAAAGCAGAAGTGTGCGCAGCAGTGTTAGCAGGGAGGGTGAACATCAAACCTGTCAGAACTTGAGTCCCCACGCGACCATTACACGAAATACGGCACAGGATGCATCAGGAGCGGGTGAGACGAAGACAAGAGCCATTCTGATGGGATGTACTGCTCCCGGATCCCCCATCGGGACAACCACGGCCTCCTCCCGGGCACCGCACGAGGCGAGGAACGTTGGGAAAGCGTGGGAGGCAGCGGGGACAGGAAGGCCTGCTCGGGTGAGGAGAGGGGACAAGCACGGGGATTCCCTCTGGCTTTTGGGAAGGAGGTCCAAGTCCAGAGCTGAGAGAACCCCTTCACCCCTACAGCACAGGCAGGCAGGATAGCAGCCGGCAACTCCATTCCTTTTAAATGCTCCGTTTTTAACATCTGAAGAGTGAATGGAGTTAAGGCTTTGAGAAGGGGGTTCTAACATAGCAAAGGCCTGAACTTCTTCATTAAAGTAGAAGGCCTCAGTTTGGCACAGAAAGCCTTATTTACTACGCTACCAGGAGTTAGGAGGACAAGAATGCAGCATTCTTATAGAGGTATATATATATATATATATATATGTAATAGCCCCATTAGAACAGGTGCATTTTTTCTGAGAAGCTACTTTAGTTACACCAAAGATTCCCCATTCCACAAGATGTGAACGCACTAATACTGTACCCTCTAAACTGCTGCAATCAATTTTATAATTTTTCAATGCTAACAGAGCCAGATACAACTCATGCACATTTTACTTTGGATTAGCACTGATTTTACTCCTTTTCATTTGCTAGGAAAGAAGTTGGCTGAGCACAAAGATCTTAAAATCTTAGAATAGTTAGATGATCTTAAGGTCCTTTCCAACCCTACTTCCAATCAAACTGGTTAGTGTTCATTCACTTACCTTGAACCCTATATAAACACTCCTGTTACTTCTCAATGCCACCTTACAGCATTACCCTCATTTGTTATCTTGATGAGAATTTTGCATTGAAACACTAAAGCAAAATATTATCCAACTAAGCAAAACTTTCACATGGCTTCAGATTTGTGCCACTTAAGCAAGACCCAGGGGATTAACCACTGTAGTGTTTATTGCAACAGCAAGGCTTCTGTAATAACTATTTCTTCCAACTGCAGAAGGCATGCAACTTTCACTTCTGACTCACGTTAAGTGGCCCTGGGCCTCAACTTCATTACAGTTCACTTTAAGCAGGACAGAACTTGTTTACTGCTTGAGGAGCTGAAGTTACATGCAAGGTTTTGGGCTTTAAGAGTTTGATCTTTACAGGTACATAAAGATTACAGGGTTCTAATTCATTTCTATTGCTAGGCAATAGCTCCTTACCCAAATCCCCAGCTCTGAAGTTCAGGACTCTATTCAGGCCACCTTTAACCATACACAGCTTTAAGGTAACTTAAGGCCACAGTCATGTGCTTTTTGTTTTACATTATGCACACTTTTGTAATACAAAACCAAAAGACAAGGCTAAGTACACCCAAGTGCCAGATTTTATAGTGCTGCCTATCTTCTGATCTTAATCATACAACTACAAGCTAATGGGTAAGTGGCATATTCTCACTCTCATTCCATGTAGTGGGAGAGACTAAGGACAAGTGTTGTTTATCCAAGGAAGCTTGCTTTCAGAAAGGCCAGTCTTCCACTCCTGTGAAGTGCTGAAACTGAGTACTGATTCCCAGAAACGTAGCATTAAGTCACAGTTCTGACCTGTGAGGTAGAAATTACTAAACTGACAAAGAACATAGAAATATGCCCAGCCTTTGTTAGTCACCTCTACGGTTCATGCTCTGGGTACTGTAGTATTGCTTAACTCTGACAGACTAAGGTCAAACCATGTTCCTCTACTCAGTAGCAAAATTATGGCAAGTGTAAAGAGTACTTTACTACTGGAACATGAACACCATTAATAGCCCCGTTCTAATAAGAGCTCTAAAAAAGCCTCTAGATCTATGATATCTACAGATAGCTCAGCAGACCAAGCTTTCAGAAGTGCAGCCTGCACTGCTTTCAGGTCTGATGATGATACATAAGAACAGTAGACAGTATGCTCTTTCCACAAGTTTAATAAGAGTTACAAAAGGATACCACTGCTGTATATGCGACATATGTCTAACCACATACACTGCATTGTCACTAAAGTCATTAGGACTTAATGTACAGATACTGATCATTAAGATTTTCTATGAAGGTACTGTCAACAGGACAAACTTTCCTTCAAGTAAAAAAAAAAAAGTTACTGCTTATACCTATAGGATGATCACTTGACTCAGATACAACGACTTAGTCAAAGTTCAGTAACTGATGCTTGCTCTTTATGTAAGGCATACTAGTTTCCATGCAGACTGAAGGTTTATTTCTGCTTGGAGAAATACTCTTTACTTTTGTGAACATCAGGCTTGATCGTGTCACTGCCAGGCTTCCAGCCAGCTGGGCACACTGAAATGATAAGAAATGTTTTAAGTCTTACCAGCTGCTCCTCCAGAACATGTTTTTTGCATATCATTAAAGCAAACTAGCAACTCAAAACAGGTATACACCTTTGCAATGTACAGAAGGTACATTATGTTCAATTTATTTTAATCATCTACATTTGTCTACTAGGTAGTACCACCCAAGGAACCTGGCGTTTGCCCATGGCACAGTGAGCCTTTTACACATACACCCCCCTCTCCACCCTGCTTAAAAGCTTCACAGAAGCTTGACAGAAGGTTACACCAATTCCAGCAGCCTGGATGAGAAAGGCTTTATAAGGATTGCAGTTCACTTCCCTGCTCAAATCCAGTCAAGTCTATGTTCTCCTTAGCTTTAAGTCAACCTTAGTTACATGCTGCAGTTTAATGGGGAGCAGGAGGAAGAGTTAACCATATAGGGGAACTAGAGTTTATCAAAAGGCTACCAAGGTGCAAAGGTTGCATGGCCTCAAAACTGCAGTATTTTTTGGACATGGTCTTCCTCATCTACAGCCATGCAAGGCTTGATGCTTGCTCCACACAAGACCAGCAGCCTTAGCTATAGTATTGTCAGCTTTTGAATGCTGCTCCACACCTTATTCTGGTCTATCCTGGTTTAGATGAGACTGCAGTACTAGTTCTGGTAGAAAATTTGCCAGCTTTTGACTACTCCAGGGCACAGTAAACCCCCAAAGGCTTCGCTTACATGACATGTGACTGCTCCACCATCAAATATTAGGGACATGTCCTCAGATGACAAGGGATAGCATACAAGTGAAACACTGAATCTCTTCAGGCTAGCACCTAGCCACAACTGCAGCTTATTTTAATAAAACCTGCCATTGATCTACCAGTTCTGAAGCAAGCTACATGTGACCAGCAGTCACATGTATTGTACATTAGTGACAGCTAAAGACTATGAATACCTACACAGCAATTTTGAATTTCCATAACCTTCCAAAATTTTAATCTACAGTGCCTTTTTTTGTAAATACCTGCAGAAAAGCTACAGTCCTGAAGCACATTATCATTCCTGAACTATGGGCACAAAGACTCCATTTTCCCCTCATGACATTGTGTCCATGTGTAGTAGGGCCAAAAGTCAGCATGCTTTCTGGGAACTGGAAGACCTTGTCTAACACTGCATAAAACTTTGCATTAGTACTAATGGTCTCAATTTACCAAATCTGGGGGCAGAGTATAATTATGCTTACCCTAGCAGCTTCAGTTATCACATGTTCTTAATTTCAAGTATTTTCTGCATCTAACTGAAAGAGATACAACTACTATGGGCTCAGCAAGCCACCCAGGACCAACTGATTTAAATGGTATTTCAGCACATACACCATGGACAATTAAGTGGAAAAAAGAGCACTACGGTGCCCTTCAACGAGCAGTTTTACAGAACCAGCTGCATTTCAGATTGATTGCTATATCTACTTAATACCTGTGACTAATACAGGCACTGCATACCTTTCAGCAAACCTTGATCTAACCTGCTTTGTTAATACTATACTCTAGAAAAAACACACTCTAAGATTAGAAAGAGGAAGAACTCTTACCTTCTCCATGCTTATCTGTAAACTGGAAGGCCTGGACAAGCCTGAGGGTTTCATCAACAGAACGGCCAACAGGAAGATCATTGATTGTTATCTGCCTCAAGATCCCCTTCTCATCAATTATAAACAGGCCCCTAAAAAAAAAAAAATAAAAAAAAAGAACCCCACAAAACCAAAACAGCCCGAAAGTTAAACACAGCTTTTGAAAGACTCAAGTTCAGTATTCTATTATGGCAGTAAGTTGTGACATCTGTATTACTAACCTCTTCCTAAAAACTAAAGCCTTTGGTATATGCATAGCCCTGGAACATTAGCAGCTGAAAGACTAATATTCAGCAGGAACTAGGAAGAGCAGGAGCCAAGTCAAAACACTTGAACAGGAAAACAGTGCTTCCTGTTTAAGGAAGATACAAGCAGAGAAACAAAATGGAAGAAAAGCCCAAGGAAAAAAAAAGTGAAGGAGAGGCATGCTTATATACAAACAAATACTACACACAAAAAAACCCCAACCCAGCTCATCATTAATTCCTCCAAAGTCACGTTAAGAATTAAAAGAAGTTCAACTCCTTTTAAGGGGCAACTTTAAGGGAGCAGTCAACTACAAGATACAGATTAATTAAAGCTCAAGTTGTACTTGGGTTTAAACTACTAAATACCTGTAATCACTGCCTTGACTATGTAGGTCTCACATTATCAATGTCTGCAGCAGCTCACCTGCATGAGACTCTAGCACTGTGCAGATCAGTAACCCAAGGGAAGCAGCATTTCTTCTGCTTACCAAAACCATGAAGCCTAAATACTGAGAACTAAGCACCATCTTTCCCCTTGTAGGGGTGTTTGACAGCCTGAAGCAGTCTACATCTAGAGCAGCTTCAGCTTGCTGTAGCTGTTCAAATATATGCAAGCTGTATTCACCTGACATGCTCTACTGCAACATAGAACTTCAACAGCAAGTTTACCTTTTGCACCTTACCTGTATGCAATACCTTCATCCTCTTTAAGTACCCCATATTGTTTGGCAATGGAACGGTTTGTGTCTGAAATCAATGGGATTTTCATAGTACCCAAACCTCCCTGTTTCTTTGGAGTGTTGATCCTAAAAAAAAGCAGTCCAAATGTCAAAACCACTTCATTCTAAACTGTCAGTGTAAGCTATAACAGCAGCTGATCCTTTCCACAGTATCATACTTGGCTTGCCATGAGGGAACAGACGGGCCTAAACAGTATCCTCAGTTCTGTTCAGAAGCATTTGGTGCTACCAATACTTCAAGTGCCTTTGAAACTTCAGTCAGCAAGTTTCAATACACTCAGAATTTAGTTCCTACAAGAACTGAGACCATACAGAACATTCTATTAGGTTAAGAGGCCAATTCTTACCAGGCAAGATGACAAAAGTGAGAGTCAACAGAAGCTCCAATTACTTCACAGTTAATTTTCTTGAATTCGTCAGCTCTGTCACTGTATGCAATGATTTCAGTTGGACAGACAAAAGTGAAGTCCAGGGGGTAGAAGAAGAACACAACATATTTTCCTGGAAGACCAGTACAGCCAGTTAATCTCTCCTACCTTTACAAGAGTTGTCATATTCAATACCAGCCATTCAAATACTGGTAGAAGAGAAAGGGCTTGACTTTAAAGATCAAATGCAAAATTACATATGCCTCTATTTTAAGACTTGCTATATAGGTGGCAAGCCCATAAAGCACCTTGGGGGACTTGTATTTCAGCCAAATACCATTTACAACAGTCTTCAAGGCCACTCCACAGCTAATAAAGAACCCAACTCAGTCTCCAAAACCAGACTGTTAAATTTGACCAGGAATGCCTATCTCCTGGGACTACTCCCATGGGCCTGCCCAGAGTATCCATAGTACATACACTAGAAGACCCTGTGATTGACTTAGCAAAGACCACAGTAACACCACAGGTCTGAAAGGCTACAAGCCAAGGAGACATTTTAATTGAGTGGGTGACTGGCCTATACCTACTCACCACCCTCACACAGCCCAAACCACAGCATCTTTAGAAATGTCTTTCTAAAGCCATCCACATTTCAGGCTTTCCCTTTGATCTCAGTAAGTTTTTTTTGGCATGGCAAAACATCTTACTTGCACTCTAGAAAGGAATTTCACTGGTTAAAGAAACCACTTTCTATTGACAGAAAGCCTACAAGATATTCTACTGTTCCCTATGGTTTGGAGATGTTAGACCAATCTCAGTATGACAGACAGGACAAACAAGCCTGATACAAGATTACAGTTTAGAGGAGTTTTATGATAATTATCCACAATTCCCACAGCTGGGACATTCAGCCATGCTGCTGCCAGCTTCCCAAGCATAGCCCAGCCACAACTGAGAACTACTGCACAAGTTGTATACTTAAGTCCACTGCCAAGTGGTCGCTATTACCTCAAAACCAAATTGAGATGTATCCACTGTTATATATGGCTAGATGACATCTGTGTCATTAGAGAAGCACAGAAGCTTACCTTTATAGTCAGAAAGTTTGACATCTTTGAATTGTCCATCTGGCATTACAGCCGTGGCAGTAAAGTCGGGGGCTGGTTTTCCAATGAAAGCGTTTCCTGAAGACATCTTGATTTAATCTAGATAGGGGTTAATGACAAGACAGTTTAGATAACAGTAGGTTTACACCTGGAAGTAAGCATTTATACAAAATATCAATCTAGACTGAACCCCAAAGACAGTTTAGCAATATTTGGTCTTGCAACACAAGGCTTGAGAGTGAAATTGGTTTTGTCACCTGGGTAGTCCAGTCAACACTAACTTTTCCCCTCAGTCTATATATCCAGACAAAGCTGTTATAAACACTACTAACACTTCGCAATCTGTGGTTCATTCACCTTCTAATAATATAATAACAGTGATCTTTGACCAGTAACAGCTCAGAGTCTGGGACAGGGCTCGCCTAGAATTTCAGCACTACTCTGTAAATCTTTCCATTCTCCTGCTTTGGTGGATGAGTTAAAAGTCTGGTTGTATTTTTGGTGGCTTTTTTTCTTGTTTATTTAAGAACTTTTGACGAGGAGACCCTTGTTCAATTTTACAAGGGAATTTTAAGTCCTCAAACTTTATCCTCCCGTTGATTCCAGAACAAAGGAACTTCTGTTAATCCCGGGAGACCAGTACTCTGCATAACTCCACTTCAGCCTTTCAAACAATTAAACCTTGTTTTATTTGTGACAAGACTAATTGTATACATGGCAATCACATCCTATGCTAACAACTACAATTTCACCAAGTCTTAAACCAGTACAGCCAGGCTGTTCCCCCACCCACCCAAGTCTACTGAAAAAAGTAAGAGGGCACACACAAGGACAAGAGAACTCTTCTTCTGGCTGCCTGCCCTAAAAGCCAGTCATTTGTAATATATCCTGTACAGTATTTATGCTCAGTCTGGGAATGCAGTGTATCACTTTAGAATTCCAGTTACTTCCATAGCATACGATTATCTATTTGATAGATTATGAACCTGCTTTCTTTAGTTCAAAATCTTAAGTGATTTCACTCAGGTCATTCCATATACTGCTACAAGCACTAACTGCCTGGACAATGAAAAAAATCAACCCTCTGAAAGTTAGCATGAGTCTCATGTTACAAATGAAAGCTGAAATTCAATGATTTTTTTCCCAAGCCCTGCCTGCAAGGCACAAGTCCATTATACAAAGGGTTGGGAATACCTTATTTCTTGGCTCCTTCTCCCTTGCCAGCCACTTTCTTCCTGAAAAACTAGCCTGTAAGTCATAAACATTTAGCTTTCAATCCAAGTTTAGTCTTTTTAGTAATGCTTTCACATTTGAAAGTTTCTTTCCAATACCCTGGCGGTATACAGACTGTAATCAAATACCTCTCAATTTTCATTTTGAGTAGTGTCAATACATTCAGCATTTCTAGCTGCTTTTTTGCAATAAAATTCTTTATCCATGTGTTAACCCAAGGCTTCAGTCTTCAACAGCAGCAGGCCAGGAGTAAGTCTTACAAATGAAGGTGGCCAGAACTACAAAGTGTTCACAGGATTATACAGGAGCAGGTTAGGCAACAATAATCCCTCTGCTGAGCATCGCATGTGCCATGAATGCAAGTGGAATTCTGAAACTGCAGCTCTGTAGTAGGACAGGACAGTCACTGCCCAGTATTTACTTGAGATGCCTACAAGAGAAGAGTTTTATCTCAAAAGCAAGAGTTGTCTGGAGTGC
Organism: Forpus xanthops; assembly: GCA_032466535.1. Taxonomy (NCBI): domain Eukaryota; kingdom Metazoa; phylum Chordata; class Aves; order Psittaciformes; family Psittacidae; genus Forpus; species Forpus xanthops. The sequence goes on from JASSUY010025157.1 coordinate 26,626, forward strand.
AGGACCTCACATTTTATCACTGAATGACATTCTTCTCCATTACTCAAACTCAAGGTCATCCTTTTGCTCAGTACTATGACAGTCCTATATTTGTTCCACCAGCAATCCCTTGGAGGATTTACTATGCATTCAATGTCAAAAGCTTTCAGACTGCTCTTCAATACTTCCCCTTTCTAGGCTACAAGTTCTTGCCCTTTTTTTAGTTAACATGAGTATCTTCAATACTGCCAGGACATTTCAGTTGTCTTGTAGTGCAGGAGAATCATTTGCTTTCCTCAGAGCACTGACTAACTGGCCAACATTTCTGCTTTTCTGTGTGGGGCGAACATGTGTTCTCACATGCTCTGATTGGATTTTTAACCACAGCATTTCCTAATCCACAGAGGAACAGACCAGACTCAATTTTATTTCACAGTCATAGAATTGCTTAGTTTGGAATTGAGTCCAACTGTTAACCTGGCACTGCCAAATCCACCGCTAAAATGCACCCCCAAGTGCCACATCTACATGTCTTTTTAAATACCTCCAGGAATTGCAACTCAGCCACCTCCCTGGGCAACCTGTTTCAATGCTTGACAGTACTTTCAGTGAAGAAGTTTTTCCTAATGCCCAATCTGAGCTTCGCTTCACACACCTTGAGACTACTTCCTCTTGTCCCACTGCTTGTTACTTGAGAGAAAAGACCACCACTCACCCTGCTACAACCTCCTATGAGGTAACTGCAGAGAGAAAAAGTCTCCCCTGAGTATCCTTTTTCTCCAGACTAAACCGCCCCACTTCCCTCAGCCACTCCTCATGAGACCTGTGCTTCACTAACTTCATTGTGTTCCTCTGGACCTGCTACAGCACCTCAATATTTCTTGCAGTGAAGAGCCCAGAGCTGAACACAGTATTCGACATGCAGCCTTACCAGCACCCAGTACAGGAGGGCAATCACTTCCCTGGCCCTACTGATAAAAGCCAGGATACTCTTGGTCTTTTTGGCCACCTGGGCATGCTGCTGGCTCATATTCAGCTGGCTGTCAATCAATACCCCTCGGTACTTTCCCCCCAGACAGCTTTCCACCTACTCTTCCCCAAGCCTGTAGTACTGCACAGGGCTGCTGTGACCCCAGTGCAGGACGTGGCACTAAGTCGCCCTGATTGCTCTTCTTTCTAGAGGAAAGGAGAATGGACACTGCCAATCAAGTACACCTGAACCAGGTCAGAACATCTTTGTTGCTCACAGCCACACACGGCCTCAATTATATTCGACTTGCAATTATAATACGCCAGGCCTGCGCTCTGAGCCAGCAATTCATACCTCTAGGATATCCTGAACAAAAGCGAAAGGCCATTTCAACACACACCACCCACCTTCCACTCCGCTACCTTCACTGTCACCAAAACGCGGTTGAACTACCGGGCTGCGGTCAGAGGACAGCGATATCGCCACACACCTCCTGGGTTCCAGCCCGCCGCAGCCAGCTACACCCAAACCACGGAACGCGCTTCGCTGAAAAGCCCTGTTACACCGATTCTAAGGACTCCCCTGCGCCAAAGGCCACCACATCGCACCGCTACAGAGCACACCTGCCACCCTGCCTGCTCTACCAAGCCGAACCCGGCAGCACTTTCAGGGGATTTTAAGGATTTAGAGGCCGAGCCACCGACGGGCCGCGGCTTCCAGCGCAGCAGGGCGCGGAAGGAGCTTCGCTCCCGGCCTCCCCCTGCGGCGCAACAGCGGAGCCGATAAAGGCGGGAGCGCAGGGAGGTTATGTGCGCTCGTGTGCCGTCGTGCTCCCGAAAAAGAGAATGGAAATACCGAACAAGGGAAGAAAGCGGAGCTCCTTGGGGGGCGCGATGCGGAGTGAGGGTTCGCCCTTGAACGCCGCTCTCGAAAGCGCATCTGCGCAGAGGGGGAGGGGAAAAAAAAAAAACCAAATAAACGCAAAAAAAAAAACCAAACAAAAAAAAAAAACCAACAAAAAACCCACGGAAAACACAGCCTGAACAAACCCGTACACGACCACCACCCTGCAGCATGCACGCGGCCCGCTCCCCCGGACTTACACAAAGAGCCTCCTCGGAGGTCGCTATCAGCCCAGGCCGACACAAACTGCTGCAGCTCCCCCCTCACCGCCCGCTTTATACCCGCCCCGATCTCGCGAGGAGAGCCTCTCCCAGCCCGCCTCGGGCTGCGCGGCTGCCTGCAAGGGCAGCATGACTCGGCAGGTTTGCGCTGGTCCCCCCGAGGGATGCTCGATAGTGGGTTTGCTGCCCCTTATCTGAACGGAGACACTGCCGTGGGCTGTTGGAGAGCAGCAAAGGAATACGAATACATGGAGATAATGCGGTGGATGGTGTCCTGGGAGGTGCCGTGGAAATGGGCAGCGTAATGGTTGTAAACAACGGGAAGGTGATTCAGACGGCTTATTGCAAAAAAGGAATTGCTTTATTAATGGCTTAATAGGTACAAGCTATAAATATTAAAAGTCATCAGAGGCAAAGGATAGGCAGAATTTTGAGGGCCAGTAAGAGATGGCTGACACGTCATTGGGATGAAGTGGTGATTTCAGTATAGCCAGACTTCCTCTTACAAGGCAGTAGATGTTCCCAGTGTTACACAAGTGAGGGGTCAAATCTTTATCCTCTCACTCTGCATTACCAACTTCCTCCTCAACTTGAAACTGATTCCCAAGCTTTCATTGATCTTCAATGGGAAGACTGATCCAAGTCGTGCAAGTCAGCAAAAAGCTTAAAAGTAACATAAGAAATCAAAGTCTAACCTCGGAGCTTTGGGGAGTAGGATGGAAACTCTTAGACATAGCTACAGTTACTTCAGGGAGTTTTGTATCATTCACGGAGCAAAGCGACTCTGGGGAATGCTTGGCATCTGTGAATCCTTATGAGCACTGTGTTTGGATCCAAGACTGAACTGAAGCAGTGTGGTGCCTTATGAGGACCAAAACCTGAATTTAAATGTAAAACCTTTATTAGACAATGAATACTAAAGGCCATTACGGACATATATATGACAAACTGCTTGCTTAAGTCAAAAGTTATAAGGTGTTTACCATCTGATTTCTACTCATCTGTTTTGCAGTTTACGGTTGTGTTTCTTTTACCTGTTAAAGCTTGATTATAAATTGTAATGTGGAGAAAACCACAAAGGATTAACAAACTTCAAATGTTTGTAACCTGCATCGCTGTGTAGTGCTGCTGGGTGACCATTCCCATATGGTGATTCACCCTAGAGATGACTGGTTTCAGTTCCAGATGAAATTAGTCCTTAAATAATAAAAGCCAACAACATGCATATATGTACTTAGGGGAAAAAAACTGCACTCCCCTTCATGCAAATAATTTATCTGCTACTGTTTCTGTTGCTATAGCATGCTTAGTCTTTTACAGAAAGAAATGTTACTTTCTTAACATCAATGCTGTGATGGCAATCAAGGTTTATAAATCGAAACATGTATATAGGTACCTATTAACCCAGGCCTGTCAATGAACCTATCGACCCCTATTGACCCTGAAAGGTCAAACAGTCCTAATTAAAACTACTAGAACAATGGAGTCTTACTGCATCTCTGGCAGGTTTACCAATGGACAAAGCAGTAATGACTTTCTCATGGTTTCAGACTCCCTTAATGCTTGTGCTCACTTCTCATACTTTCAGATGCATAATACACCCCTTTCACATAGCTGCCACAATGCAGTTTGTTCCAGGTTTGTGCCTTAAGCATTGCGTTTCTATTCATATGTCCATGGCCTCATTATTTTTGGTTAGTTTCTGAGCTAGTCTTTCCAAACATCAGTTTGTGGAGGTTTTGGAGTGATAACTTGTCACAGCCACTCCTTGTTCAATGAGCAGATGTGTTTCTGTAGCCCCTTTCAATCTTTATATGCAAGATACTACCTAGATTGAAAAAAAACCCAAACCAAAACCAGACTTCTCCAAGAGAAACACAGCATGTCTGCCCAAGCAGGTGCTGCAATGACAGAGTTCCCCCACACTTTGCTTCTCTACACTCCGTTCTTCACACAGTGACTTAACCACGCTCTAGTATTCTGCTAAAACAGCTGTCAGACAGGATCAGCTCATACCTGGTTAGTGTGGAGCATCAAGACTCGAGTACAGGCCTCTCTGCACTCATGCATACAGATATGGCCACCCTAAGTGATTTATGTATTAACATGAGGAGCTGGCTGGCCCTGAAGTACCAGAGCACTGAAACTACGCAGAGATTTCCAAATTGGTAACCATGCCAGGTTTTGCATGGATCATTTTTTATCTCCCACATATGTTGAGAACGGGTTCCTGATGTGAATAACAAATCCCCCACCATGTGTAAAAAAAAAGGCAAAGAAATAGGTCCTACGTGAGAACACTACCTTGTATTTAGGTTTCCATACATTTTGTCAGAAGAGAATTTGGGGATTTTGTGTATCTAGGACGTCTAGAGTAAGATGAACATAGAACAGCAGTGTCATCTGGGTTTGGGCAACACTGGGAACACCCCCTGAGCATATCCATGTTAGTGCAACAATGGAGATGATCCATGTATGCCCTCTAAAGCAGCACATTAGGACTTCATCACACATGTTCTGTAGAGCTCATCACTGCATGTGCAGAATGTCCGCTGAATCCAGAACATGCTGAACCTCCTGTATACACATCAGGGGTACAGGAAGTGTAAAATCCTGGCCACATGGGACATTATAATGTAATATATGCAAAAAGTCACCTGAAAACTCAAAGCTCACATGTTCCCAAGCCGTGGGCACAAGCAGCTGGTGCACAATAGTTTCAATCAAAACAATTACATATTATTAAGTATACAATGCATGTGTTTGCTTTCCTTGTTTTGCTGAAGCAAAGACTGTTTCTCTAGGTCAAAATGTTTTACATTGCCTCTTCCTTCTCTGCATATCCTTTTTTTAATTTAAATTAACAAACTTTATTATTGTATGTTTGAATAATCACTGTCTTTTGATGGCAAAATGTTATAGTCTTCCTTACCTTTTCTCTTGTACTCTCTATTACATTACTGAAGGCTGAAGTTCATTAAAGTTTGCACGTGATCGTCATACGATTCAAGCATCTTCTGTTGCATTAAGACTACAGATTTTTGAATGGATTTGTGATTGACAGGATCTCCATGAAGATAAATCAAATCCAGCGCGGTTCCTCCCCCTTTCTTCTTTCCCCTTCTTGATTTTCTATTTCCTGTTATTTTTGTCATCTTGCCCTTGCACACTCCTTCCACTTTCCTGTATTTGCTCAAAGCAGGCTGTGCAACAGAAAAAGCTGGTCACGTGCATGCCCAAGGGATTCATTAACCTTTGTGCCTTTAAGCCCCCTGAGCAGGTCGAGTCAGAACAGCAAAGAATCTGCAGCAGAATTATCTTCCTGGAAATAAGTAACAGCCTCTTCAAAGCCCTGTTGGGCATTTCTATTGCCTTATTTCTCATCTAATCTTACTGTTTTCAAATTTCGAGTGTTTGTAAGTTATTTACAAAAATGGTAGCCTGGAGTAAAAGTCAAAACTGTTTGGTTTGGGTTGTTCCGGGTTTTTTTTTGCTATGTTTAAGATGAGGTGTGCAGTCTTCTCTCAGTTGCAGGCCACAGTGTGCTCCAGTTGAAGGCTGCATCTGTGACTATAGTAGTAAGGTTATACATACCCGGAAGCAGAACTGTGCTGGAATCAGTTGGCTTTAATCTTCCCTTCAATCTGGCTCAAATGAGGACATGCACTCCTGAGCACCTGCAGCAGAAGGGGCCTCAGGCCGTTCAGGAAGCACCACTTCTGTCTCTTTACACACCTTTCAGCACAAAAGCTGAAGCAAAACCAGTGTAACCGGCCTTGCACTTCACCTGCATTCCTGTTATTTAGGGCTGCAAATACGACTGGGGAAATTCAGTCTTTCACTGGTAAAGCCAGCTTTGAGAGGCCAAGACAAGGAGTCATGTATGTGAATTCACACATTCGACCTTTATCCCTTAGGTTTGTATTTGCACTTGGGAAGTACATGTGGTGATGGATAAAGCCATCGCATTTATCGCACCCGGCTGTGACTGGGGGCTGTCGGAAGCTCCTGATGGGACGGCGAGGAAAAGAAGGACAAACAGAGCAAGCCCCATGGATGACCCAGGAGCAGGCCGTGCGGGGGGTAGCGACCTGCGAATCCTTCGCCATAGGACGGGAGGCAAAGAGGCCGTCCCTTCCCGTCCCGTCCCTTCCCGTCCCCACATTGCCCCCTTACTTTCTCCCCTCCGCTCAGACACAGCCCCACAGCCCCGCTCCGCTCCGCGGGTGCCTCCTGGCCGGAAGCGGAAGCTCAAGCTCTGGCCCGGGCGGCAGCGGTGTAAGCGGTGGGCGGCCCGGTAAGGAGACGGGTGATGTGGGGCCGTGGGGGGTGAGTGCGGTAGCGGTGGGGCGCTGACGGGATCTTATCGCCCCCCCGACGTGGGGCTGGGCCGCCACGATAAGGGGGTGATGGGCGCGTTGCCGCGGCGAGGAGCGTTTGGCGGCTCTGGGGTTAGCTCCTGTTTGTGGGGGAAGAGCGGTTCAGTAGCAGGGAGTTCCGTATTTTCAGTATATAGCTATTTACGTGTTTATGCGTGTTAGCTGAATACATATTTATATGCTTTTACCTTGAGTTTAAAGGATTAAAGTGGATTAAAAGTGAACATAACCAGGGGTTGATGCACAGGTGTACTTTACACTACTCCAGTTAGTGCATTCTCCAAACTAGACTGCTTACCCTGGCTTTGAATTATTCGGAGCTTTAACTCTGATGTGAATGTAGCAATAGGTGGGTATTGTAAAGCCAAAACCACATCTTCCTTGTCTGGAATTAGTTTGCTTTTGTCTTTGCCTTTCTACAAAGAAGCTTACAACTTTTTAATGAACCACATAATGATGGCTAAGAGGTATTGTGGTTCTCTTGCATCCCCTTGTTAGGGGAAGAATCTGAGTGGAAAATATAAATCAGTGTATTGTCTTCCACAGTCTCTAATTCTGGCATGTGTCCATTCTTCTAGGGGCTGTAGTTCTGCTCTCTCGGCAATGTTAATATACAACAGTGTTAAATGAAGCAGGATGGGTCCTGGAAAATGTGCTGATGCTAGTTATTGATTAAATATGTACCTTGTCTTCTGGGGCAAACTGTTGCATTTAAGATGATTGTGTAACATGGTTGTGTGAAGCATATGGTTGTTGTCTTATCTGTGTTATAGGCCAATGTGAATCAAAAAGTCTTAAGTCTACAGTTACATTGCACGATGTAAGCAGGTACTTCGAGCAACTAAATTCAGGTAAAAAGTACCTGTTTGCAGGCTACAAAATGGCTATGAAACTCAGAAGAGAATGCTGTTGGTGTTGTCATTTTACCTTCATGGACTTCCAAAAGATCCCAGAAATTAAATGTACACTCAAAGTTTGTTTCATCAGGTGCTGATTGCCTTCAGCACCCATATCTGGACTTAATACATCTCAATGCAAATCCAGAGCAGTTATTTTTGTCTTTAACTGCTGTTTTGCATCAGGAGGTGCTGGTCCATTACAGTTCTGATAAGAAAGGCACTCAAGACTCTCTAAAGTATCTTGTTAACGTTTCACTATAACAAAGATACTTTACCCTCTGTAAAGAAAGAGGATAGAGTTGATAATCTTACATACCTTCAGGTGCTGGGAGCTCCAAGTTAGGCAGCATTGAACAGATCTCTGATTCATGCACAGTGTGCTCTACAGACCCTCTCTGTAGGACGGGTTACCCTGTTTTGGTCACTTGAGCTATTAGGGATTCTCTTACAGGAAAAAACTCTTCATCGTTTCTTCTATCAAACAAACGATGCTTTCACGAGATAAAGGCAAGGACATGTACATGGTGTAACACAGGTACCAAGCTGCCTGAGCTTACCCCAGAACACAGGCTTGAAGGCCAGGTTGTAACTGAATCACAGCACAAGGGAAGCCTGGACCTGCTTAACTGTTGCCTGGATCACCAGCTCCTTGACGTACAGTGGCCTTCAGGTCAGGATCACTCCCAACTGCTTTGTTAGGTGTCTCTGAATCCAAGTGTGGTGTTTGAGGTCTACAGAAATATGGCTTGAGAAGCTAAGCAAGAAAATGGAAATATAAAGTTTATGTGTGAACACATCCTTCAGCTGATGAAGGTTTTAACAACATGGAGAAGGCAGAGCCATCACACAGTATGCTGTGTGAATGCCCTACTTTGAAAATATCCCTTCCTCCTACATAGTCAGCTATTCAATCAACATTGCCTGCTTCCACTCCTGGGTTGTTTTGCTGTTGTATTTAAACAAATAACATAATGAGTTTGCACACAGCTGAACTTGGAAAGGGAAGTAACTTCCTCTTTTTCTGCTGAAATCAGCTGGCCAGCTTTGGAGCTCATCCTGAATGTGATTTCATTTTAGCAATTTGACCAGAAACATAGGATTATGGGAATGTTAGGACACACTGTAAAAGCTTCCTTTTTTGATGAAAAGCTTTGACACTCATAGCAGATTGCTGTTTGTGGTAGCTATCAAGCCAGCCACAGGGAGTGGAATATCCTGCTAGACTTCTATTCTGTTGATTTCCACAGGGAAGATGCTTGGATGTCACAGTTCGAAGTGTGAGAGAGAAGCCTAGGCTCAAAGCTTCTTTTCTGGTCTCTCCAGAGTAACTGTTAATCTCCTTTATACTGGTAAAAACTGTAAAGAACCTACTTCATCTTTATTCTAGCATCATGAGGACCTCTGTTTTTTTTTTTTTTTACATAGAAAAGGTAAATTGTTGCAGTTTACTGAATTTGTTTGTTCTTCAGGCAAAAATGTCTGCAGCATGCGACTTCGTTGCACTCCACACTGGGCAGAAGATGCCTCTCATAGGACTGGGAACCTGGAAAAGTGAACGTGGCCAAGTAAGCAAAGAACAATGCAATATTGTGCTCTCAATTAGTATTTGTGCACCTTCTTTCAAGATCCTAGATTTGATGCCTCGATCCTTTGCTTGAATTGTTTTAGTCTTAGGGGCATTGAAGTCAGTGGAATGTATGTATTTGCATGACTTCAGGGACAAAAGCAGCGGCAGCAGATCCTTTAAGACTTGTTAAGGCAGGCCTCGGGCAATGCTGCTTTGGGAGATGAATCCACAAAGAGACCAGGCAGTGGGGTGAGGCAGGGACAGAGCTATAGCTATAACATGCTGCCTGACTTCCTCTGGCAAATCCTCAGGCTGCCAGTTTGACCAAGCATTCCTCTGGCTTGGGCTAATGACTCAGCTGAAAGCATTATTTTGGGAGGCAAGAAGTCCAGTTGGTTTTGTAATAAGTGCTGCTCCAGTGGTCAGCCTGTGTTTAGCAGAAAACCAGAATTTGCTTGGGTCATCCTGCTTTTAGACTAAGATGACTGATGTGTCATTAGACATTCATTCTGCTTCTAATGCAATGAATTGGCAAACACCATGCTGGGAAACAAATCTGTGTGTTACTACAGACTGTCTGTGGGAATGTCTGTATGCTATGGGCTGTGCCTCCTGTTGTAACTCTTCTCCTTGTCTTTTACTCTTTGTTTCATTTAGTTAAAAGATAAATTCTTGGGGGAAGAGATTGCACACACTTGCTGTGAAAGGCAACATCCTTTGCTTGGTGGAATTCTTAGCTGGTATTGTTGTCTGTAATGGCTTCTGGATTATGTGTACCTTTGCATGTCTGCACAGTAAATGCTGCATAAAGCATTGGCTTCATGATGGTTTTTGGAGTACCTTGAATGACATTGTGACTGAGAGGCAAATTTAAAAGGCTTCTCAAGATGTTGAGCTATTCTCTCATAGCAGCCAGAGGAACATGTGGGGAAAGAAGCTGTAAAAATCAAATGTTTTCAGAGCCATTTTATTGTTGGTCTCCCTGTTCAAACAACTGGACAGTGAATGTGTTGGGAACAGAAGCCCTGCTAACGTGGAAACTAAGTTGATGTGAGAGCTCAGTCAACGTCTTAAATGGGGACAAGAACTGAACAATGAATGTTCAGCTCTGTCATTTAAAACATCAGCTGACAGCCAAATTAAGTTTATTAACGTGCAGCAACTGAAAGAATGAATTTCTGTGCACTCAAAGCAGTTAAATGTGCATTGTCAAAAAACAATCCTAAACTAAACAAACAAAATCTGAATGTATTGTTTATTTTGTGCACTAACTGCTCTGAGGAAAGTGTGGCCTTATAAAAGGACCAGGGAAAATCCTGCTGGTGCATAATTTAAACTGAATTCAGATGGATTTTGCCATAGTAAGCAGTGCTTCAGCAGCTGAACCCAGACATTATCTCTGGAGTCCTGAAGAAGTCATTGGGAATCACTTCTTTGGAACATCCACTATCTTCAAAGACATCCATAGAATGTATTGAAGGCAAAATCTAGAAACCACAGTGAAAATGGAATTTCAGGAGCTGCTGCTATTCCTTGGAATAAATAGATTCCTGTTTATAACTCTTGAAAACTCGAAAGCATATGACTTACCCTTAAAAGAACATGATGTAGTTCAGGGAGAATAATTGTAATTATGAATTTAAGACTAAGATGAAAGCCTAGGGAAGCAGAACACCTATTGACTGGTTTTAATCTGTTTCCCAAGTAGAAAAGCTTTGTGCAAGGGCTGCATTAGAAGCAAGAGTGGAAATGGATGGCTTTTAAGTTATTTCAGGTAAATATTTTGCAGATTGTAATTGCTTTCCTTGTCAAGCTGCTTTTCAGTCTTGACTTTACTCTTGAGTAATCTCTTTATTACCATTGTTACTGTTCCTGATCCTAAACAAGCTGTGACCTTGTAGCTAGATCTTAGAAGTCCAGTACAAAGGTGTCATCGCAGCCCTGGTTTTCTAGATAATAAGAATATGGAGAGTAAATTATTGAATCTAATCTACATTGGAAGACTGGAGGATAATAACATGTTTTATGTATTACATGAGCAAATGCTGGAAGAGAAATTTGTTTTACATGTTACCGTAGCGATATGATGAAAGGCTATTGAATGGAAGGGAACACAGTACAGAAGCTTGTGAACTGACAGCATGAATGAGTTGAAAGAGAAGTCCAGACAGGAGCATTAAGAATATCAGTAGCATGTTTTGTTTTAATATTAGAGCTTGACTATCTGTAATCCTTTAATGCTTTGTTCTCTCAAGTGGGCCATGCTTTCAGTCTGGAGGACTGATCCCCACCTGATGAACAGTCTAATGTGCTGTGGCAGGGGCTGGTTCTGTGAGGGAGAGACTATGGGCTTAGAGAAGTCATATTTCTGTGTGAAACTTCAGGAAAGCTAGAGAAGAAACGTGTGGCT
>JASSUY010025160.1:8208-37790 GCA_032466535.1 Forpus xanthops
CCATCCAGCCAGTTCTTTATCCACCGAGTGGTCCAACTATCAAATTGATGTCTCTCCAACTTAGAGACAAGGATGTCATGTGAGACAGTGTCAGACTCTTTGCACAGGTCCAGATAGATGACATCAACTGCTCTACCCCTGTCCATCAGTTCCGTAGCTCCATCATAGAAGGCCTCCACATTGGTCAGGCCGGATTTCCCCTTAGTGAAGCCGTGCTGACTGTCACCAAGCTCCTTGTTGTTTTGCATGTGCCTCAGCATGCCTTCCAGGAGAATCTGCTCCAAGATGTTGCCAGGCACAGAGGTGAGGCTGACTGATCTGTAGTTTCGCGTCTCATCCATTTTCCCCTTCTTGAAAATGGGGGATTTTTGTCTCACTCTCATCAGTTTTGCTGACCTCAAATATTTTCATTTCATTATTTTAATATGAAATCTCTTGTCTTGAAGGAGAAGATTTGTACAGAAGCAGAGTTCAGGCTAAAGGTTCTTGACTACCTTGGGTGATAAAGACTCAGGAAGAGGAACTATCCTAAGAAATTATCTACTAGGTCAAGACCATGGTTTGTCATGTAATGGTTTAATACTATGTTGAGCAGAATGGATACCAATACAGGTGTACCAATACAGGCTTGATACAGGTCTTGATCCTCCCATGCAGTTTTTGCCCTAATCAAACACAGAAATTTGCAGCTGTCTATAAAGAAATATGTCTTTTAGTGTACTTGGGCATCAATTTGTGTTGATTTTGAATCAGAAAAGTTTTTGAGAAACAAAACAACAAACTAAAACCCCCAAAAGACCATGTTTTCTGCTGCTCACCCATCAGATAATACTGTTCTTGCCTATTGTGGGATTTAGGAGAACGGGTACTGAATGTAATGATAAGCAAGAGAGGCCCAGAGTTCCGGGGTTCAAAATGAAGATTTTTGTTTGTTTGGGGTAGCAAAGTCTGTATTAGGTAAGAAGATAAATGCCTTTATGCTCATGTTGTTGATCTGCCCTTTCACATTTCTGGATTGATGTGCACCATAGCTCATTTAAAGTTCACCAAAATAGTATATTTATCAAACATGAAAACCTTAAATTACAGATTAAAGAATTTTCAGTTGCTGCTACTGTGCTATAACCAAAGTAGCAGTCGGAGATCTTGCCAATTATTATGCCAGTTACAAAAGAGTCATATAAGACAGATATATGTATGTACAACCTTATTTTCCTTTTTGTCTTCCATATGTGTTCACCTTAGGTTGTGTTTATTGTACCTAGAGTGAGCTTCATTTGGTTTGTATTTTTTAAGATGCCTTGGGAGATGTCTAACAAATACTGACCATGGTGTTCTCAGAACAGCTCAACTGTACCGGCAAAACCACCTTCATATTCATGTGCGCACACACACACAAAGAGATATTGTATTTACCTAAAAAAAGTTCAGTCTTGTCAGTAGACAATCTATGTACCATCAGTTCCTTGCAAAGTGAAGTTATGCAGATTTTGAGGTGTGGGCTGTTAGCTAGTCTTTATTAGCCTTTCTTAGCCTCACAAAGGCTATAGAGCACTGAAGTAGCTCGTTAATCTTGGTAACAGTATTTTGCAATTATTATGGTTAGGTGTCCTGGTTTCAGCTGGTGAATATGTTAGCTCAGTACTTTGTAGTGGTCAAAGAAAAGCATATGGAAAACAAAAAACAGGTAAGCAGGCAGAAAAGATTGTGTATCTCTGTCTTAATTTCATTTTATGGCTCAAAAGGCATTATGGAACTGAAAAAGATACAGATAAGTGTAATGGGGGGCAGGTAGGGGTAATTAAAAATTACTTCTATACAAAGAATTACCAGAGTTTTTTAACTCTGAAAAGAATTAGGGGAAAGTGAAGTAGAAATCTGAAACCCTGAACATAATGGAGAGAGTACAAAATGATTATTTTCTGTTTCTTTCCAAACAAAAACTAGCAGACTGAAAATTAAGCTTGTAAGAGTGGGGATCAGAACAAAGAGCAGGTTTGTTGTACTTCACATCATCCTAAATGATGAGGTAATGCAGAAAAGTCAAATTCTGAAAGTAGACAGACTCGGCAATATGTCTAAAAAATGTCTCGCATCTCCTTTTACTAATTCCCGTTTTCCTGTAGTTCCTGAGTTGCTTGGCTATGAGAGTATATATTTTCTTGACTCAGTGTTTCTCCTTAAGCATGTCAGTTTTTCCCTGCATACTCGTAAACTTTGAAAGTGAACAGGTAAGCCAGTTTTTCAGTAACTTAATTCCATAAATAAGAGTTTAACGAGGTGTAAAACAGTTTTTTTTTTTTTGAGAGGACACATAAACCTGCCTCCAAGGATAAACTCATAAGGTAACAGAATACATCTGGAGTATGTTGAGATTTAGAGAAGTTGTAGTCTCTGTTTCCAAGATGTAAGAGGACGTGATCTGAATTCCTAGCATTCCTTAGGTTGGCAGGGTTACATGCCACACCTGTAGCCGTTAATTCTGAATACTTACACCACAAACTAGAAGTGGAAGGACACCCCTCAAAAGATGCACTTGTTTGTTGGTTTTGTTTTGGTTTGTGGGGTTTTTTTTTTGTTTTTATTTGTAAAGATTATTATTATTATTATTTTGGTGAGGTTTTGTTGGATTTTGCTTGTTTGGGGTTGTTTTTTGTTTTGTTTGGGGGGGGTTAGTGGGTTTTGTGTTTTGTTTTGATGCAATAGAAGCAGTTTTGGCTTCCTATGCTAGTATCTAATTGTTGTCTTTTCAGATACTAATCTGTTGGAGAGAATCTGTAAGACTTCAGAAGCGTGGTTGAAAGTACTTATTCTCTGGATGTTTGCCATTGAGGCATAGTTTGCTAATATTTGTTTTGTTTCAGTCTTGACAAAGGAAAGGAATCTTAAAACTATTTTGGCTAATGTTTTAAATTCTTCTGATTTTAGGAACTGATATTGCTGCTGGAGAGGAGGTTGCCATTAAGTTGGAATGTGTGAAAACTAAACATCCTCAGCTTCACATCGAGAGTAAAATCTACAAAATGATGCAGGGTGGAGGCAAGCAAGTTATTTTCTTTCTTCAGAGATTTAACTGATTTTATAGCTTTGATTTGTCTGCCACCTGGAAGTATTTAATGATTAAGATCTAGGATAGGTTGCAGGGTGAGTGAAGCAGTACCTCAGCTATTTTACCTGTATAGGGTAGCAGTTCCAAATCCATGGACATCAGATTTTGCGAGAACTATTAAAATCCTTCAGTGTTGCTCATGGTCCCCGAATATTTTAAAATGTGGAAACCTCAAGCAATGTGGAATGAAGTTGGGTCCTGTTTGGCAGAGCAGTAGTTGACTTTTGTTTCTCATGGGTCAGTAAAAGACAGTAACCACTGTTCTGGAGTGTTTAACCTGACTTGCTTATTATAGCAGCTCAATGGTAAACTTAGTTCGGATTAATTTCTGTTATATCTGTTAGCATTCTTTCTTCTGAGTTAAAAATGCTTCCTTGCTATGGGAATTGTAAGACAAAATAGCATTAGTTGTGAATAGGAGTGAAGCAACTTCATAACTACTGCATGATACTCCACTAGATTAACTCGATGGTATATTTTGAAGTTCTGCAAATGTATATCCCATATAGTTCTGGGATATAAATTTGGTGTAGTTAAGCTTTGCTTTTGTTTCATAGTCACTTGAGTTCTTTCTAAATGAGGCCATATTTTGCATAAAGACTACATTCCACACTGTATTGCCAATGCAAAGTACAGTAATCATACATGTAGAAATGGATGTTAATGTGTATTTACATTTAGTTACTTCTTAATTCCTGCTTCATGCAGTTGCCACCTGCTTGTAGTCCAAGTAGCCTTCACAGAGTAAAATGCTTCTTTTAGGGGCTTACTAAGGCCATGATGGTGGTTTCTTTCTGAAGATCAATGCTGTGGAGGCAGGTAGCAGAAAGTTAAGTTTCCATCTGAGTAAGGATTTCTTTGTGAAGGGAATTAGGGAAAAAATAATTCATGTTAAGTAAACAGAGTTTCACATGAGTGAATTGTACCATTTCACTTCTAAAATGCATAAAATTAACTCAAAGTGATTGGATTTGGAATTCTGAATAGGGCTACCTACATGCAGGTTTAATTCGGAATGTTTGACCGATTCTGCAGTTTTGCAATTAGCAGTAGCATTAGCTGATAAATGCAATTAGCCCATAAAGCAGGATAATTTTACCCTTCTCAGGCTGAATGTATAGCACATTTCAAACAATGCTGGTTTGGTTCACCAAACAGCAAATACATTGGAACTGGAGGAAAGTCAAAGAGTATGGAGCGAAGGTGAAAATTCATTGCAAATTGAAAGGGAAGAGAAAGGTATTTTACAGTGATCTTGTGGGCTTTGAAACTAAGCAGTTAATTTCTAAGGCCTTTTACAGTGATAATATTTAGTGTTTTGTCAGTATGTTTGTTTTCAGATTTCTAATTTGCTCTTTATTGCCATCTTTGAGACTACATGAGTAGTAATACTTACAAAATGCTTATGGTTCAAATTCGGAGAAAATGCTAGGCAATTTAAATTTACAAGCTAAGCACAAAGACTGAGGGCTTTCCTGGGAAGTGGAAAAAGGCTAATTTTAGACCTCTGTTGCTATAATTTTTTATTGGTTTTGCTGTGAAATTATTAAACCATTCATTTTATAATGGCTGAAAGTAGCATAAAATGTTAAGTCTCACCGTAAATGCAAACATTCACAGCAGTGACCCTCCTAGAATTCATCCTAAGAGCCTTGAAGATTTGTATGCATGGATTGTATGAATCAAATTGTTACGCAGTTTCCTTTTTTCTAGTGGGCATTCCCACAATTAAGTGGTGTGGAGCTGAAGGGGACTACAATGTAATGGTGATGGAGCTGTTGGGACCGAGTCTTGAAGATCTCTTCAATTTTTGTTCAAGAAAATTTAGTCTCAAGACAGTTCTATTACTTGCTGACCAAATGGTAGGAAACTGCTTTGTTGATCTTGGTAGTACAGTGTGATGGGATATTAGAATTTCTTGAGATCACAACCATGTTTTATTTCTGTAATTTAGAGGTGAATAGGGTGTATCATTAGCGAAAAGACTCAAAATCAGTTTTGTTTCTGTAAATACAGAATGACCCATCAAATGTAATTACAAAGTCTTAATTGATTTTTAAAAAATAACCTGCACTGTTTGCAAACCAGGTGTTTTCATTGCTCAACCACAAATTCCCAAAAAAGTTTTTGGAAACAAATGTGAAACAGTGAGAAAAATGGAGAGAAGTTTTATCTGTTGTCTTGTAAATTCCGTTCTCTTTAATGCTCTTACATTTTACACTAAAAAGTTTATTTACCTCATTATTAAGACAATTGTTTCTAATGTTTTTATGTGAAAAAAGTATATGCCCACTCTCTTGACAATGATTTTTTTTTTTTCTTTTCTTTTTCTACTATTTATTCAGATTAGTCGAATTGAATATATTCACTCTAAGAACTTCATCCACCGAGATGTGAAGCCAGATAACTTCTTAATGGGCCTGGGGAAGAAAGGCAATCTTGTCTACATAATAGACTTTGGACTAGCAAAGAAATATCGAGATGCTCGAACTCACCAACATATTCCATATCGTGAAAATAAAAACTTAACAGGAACTGCTCGTTATGCATCCATCAACACTCATCTTGGAATTGGTGAGCTGGGGAAAGCAATAAAAAGAAACTTTAAAAGTGTCTATGCATGCACATAATTTTACTGCAAGTAAAAATGCTTAATGGAGGCATAGAAGAAAGTCCCTGTTTCTGGTACTAGCGGTGTAGCATGCTTGGCCTTGTATCTCTTGGTTGGGTGAGATTTGGTCAGTTTGTAATCCACAGTAATTCACACACTTTTTTTTAATAAGTGTGAGGGTGATAGGCTTTTTCTTGTACTGGATGAGCATAGTTTTTAGTGTATCATGGGCATAGTTTTTTTCTAAGAGTTTTTATGACAGTCTTGTTGCACAGTCTTGCATTTCCAGTAGAAAATTAAACCTAATGAGTCCACTTTTTTATGCTGTTGTAGAGCAATCTCGCAGAGATGACTTGGAGTCCTTGGGCTATGTACTGATGTATTTTAACCTGGGCTCCCTCCCCTGGCAGGGACTGAAGGCAGCAACAAAGAGGCAGAAATATGAACGTATCAGTGAAAAGAAAATGTCTACACCCATTGAGGTTTTGTGTAAAGGATATCCTTGTAAGTTACTCTTTCATGGCAGTAGTTCTATATAATCATGTTTTAGCGGTATTTCTTCTCTATATTGAATTCTACCTATCTTTTTTTACTACTCTCTTCTCCTCCCCCCACTTCTTTTTGTTCCCCTCTCTTCAAAATTGGGCACATCAGTGATGAAAACTCTGTTTTTGAGACCCTGATCTTTGTGTTCCTGTACTGTTTCTAATTATCCATTGTCTGAATGATTAGTAAGCGGTGATTGTACTCTTAAGTGGAAGAGTGCTTTATGCATCTCAGTTGTGCTGTATTGTGCGCATGCGTCTGGGCTGACTGTGTAACTCTGATAAGTAACTTTATTTCTTCATATGCAAGGGTCCTGTTTCTTGGATATTGTATAGTCACCTCTTACCTATTTCAGTTGTTACACTTGGGAAAGTTCATCCAAGTTGGCCTGTTGATGGTCAGCATGGAATCATAGAATAGTTAGGTTTGGAAAGGACCTTAAGATCATCAAGTTCCAACCCCCCTGCCATGGGCAAGGGACACCTCACACTAAACCATGCCACCCAAGGCTCTGCCCAACCTGGCCTTGAACACCACCAGAAATGCAGCATTCACAACTCCCCTATGAATCTATGATCTTTCATGATCTATGAATCCCTATGAATCTACGATCTTTCATTCACAACTTCCCTATGATTCTGTCATCTTTCATGAGAGTTCCATCTCTCTTCTTTCCACACCCTTGGCTTTGGCAGCTAGGTGCAATAACAAGAACTATGAGATTTATTAGGGTTGTGTGAAAACTTACTGTCTTCAGTCTGTTGCAACTGTTGCTTCATACATTCATGAACTACGTTTTTTCTCTGGGGTTAAGAAGCAAGACAAGACTCATCAAATTTTCTTGGTTGATTTATTAGAATTTCTTTCTTAACATAAATTATTAATATATTATTTCAGCTGGAAAGACTTGAAATCAAAACCATGTATTTTGATACTGTTATTATATGTGGTGCATTGAATTGACAATATTAATGTTTTTGCTGTGTAACTAATATTTTGTGTGCCATATAAAAATAGGTGTTGCAAATCTGAAATTGTAGCTTGACACATACGAGAGATTTGTATGAGTCCCCTAGTTTCTGTGTGTTTTGTGAGGAAGAAGACATGAATGTGTATATGATTTAATGACAGAGATGTTCTTCATTGTCACACATTAAATAGCATTTAAATATATTCAGAGGCAAAAAAAACCTCTTTGCTCAGCTGTACTTTTAAAACTGTCTATGTGTCCCCTTCCCCCCTTGCCAACTGTCAGTTAAAGAACTGATACTGGCTCCTCTCTGCTGTCCTCTGACATCTTTGCCTGCTCTGTGATAGGCAAATAATTTCCTTTACAGGGTTGATTTAATAGATGGACTATATTGTTGCCTTCAAGAGATTTCTAGTCTTATGTCATTATTATTCTTATGTTTAGGAGATTCCCTATTTGCTGGGTTTGTGGTAGGGTTATTTTTGTTTTGTGATTCAGAATTTAAAAAAGCAAACATGGAGCTGAAGGAAAAACCCAGACTTTCTTTTGTTACAGCTGAATTTGCCACATACTTGAATTTTTGTCGTTCCTTGCGTTTTGATGACAAACCGGACTATTCCTATCTAAGGCAATTATTCAGAAACCTCTTCCACCGACAGGGGTTCTCCTATGACTATGTGTTTGACTGGAACATGCTGAAATTTGTGAGTAGCTAACAGAACTTTCTAGATTTATTCTTTTTTTTTTTTGTAATGTATTTATTTTTTTTTTCTACTGTACAGTCAATTTTGAGTGTCTTAACTGATACTGTAAGGTTGTCTTGCCATTTTCCTCCCGGAAGCTCTGTTGTCTAGGAAAAAAGATCAGGAAAGGCAGGAGATACAAGAGCCATGAGATGGGGGTTGAATGACAACTAAGTTGGAGTTATGAGAATTTAAATGTTTAAGGCTTCTGAGATACTTCCTTCGGGGCAGTCACAAGGCTAGGTTGCAAAATTAGTATTTTCTCTCCCCTTGATCTTGAGCATGGTTCATTTGCAACTGCTGAGAAGGTATCCAGCTGTGATAAGGTACTGTAAGTATCTTACTGTAAGTATGTATGTACATTACCATTTTGAAGACTATGTCAGCAGATGTATGAACAAAATTTAGAATTTATGCAGGTCTCAAGAAATTTTACCAAAATAATTAATGACCTGACTTAATAAACTTAAATTTCTTAAGTTTATTAAGTTGTCTGTTTTCTTTACAGGTACATCTCTCAGACATCTTATACTATGTAGCTCTGAGATGGACTGGTAGCAGCTGTCCTTTAGTAAATAATATTATTAGCCTAAGCAATATTAGGAAAAAAGTGTGACGATTACCTTAAAGAAAGAAAAATGTATTATAAATATACAGCTGTTGCTTGTCAGCCCTTTTGAGGAGGAAATGTCTTTGCTGATCTGCTTACTTTTCTTTTCTTTACTGGTTGTGTTGTTCTTTATTTTCAGTGTTTCTGTCTGAATATATAGTTGTAAGTTCAGTAATTCCCCAAGTTGTTCACTAGTGTCCACCCGTAGGGGGCAAGCAGAGCTGCTGAAGATTCTGAACGTGAAAGGCGAGAACGAGAGGAAAGATTGAGACATACACGAAATCCAGCTGTGCGTGGAATACCCTCCACTGCTTCTGGCAGGCTGAGAGGAGCGCAAGATGTAGCTCCTCCTACTCCTCTTACCCCAACTTCACATGCTGGTAAGTAAGCAAATACCTGGATAGGTGCATCTTGTAGGCTATTGTAATTTGCCGTTTGTTCCTAGTCATTGGAAGTTCAAAATTAGAGTTATGATACCTGAGTGGTATTTGAGTCTGGTCAAGGTTTGGGGATTTTGGTTTTTTTCTTCAGCTTGCTTTACAGTAGATTGAAGATAATTGTATGCACTCATTACCTGCCAATTCTACTTGTATTTCTGTGAATGTGATACAAAAGCCTTGTTTTCTCTTGTTTGACTCTGTGGAAGCTTTATATGCAAACAGGGAGAGTGTGACTTTTCCAGTGCTCATGTTATCATCCCCGTTTGTGTCACAAAACTCTAATGCAGCTCTTCTCACAGCCAACACCTCTCCTCGGCCAGTATCTGGTATGGAACGAGAAAGGAAAGTGAGTATGAGATTGCATCGTGGTGCCCCAGTCAATATCTCGTCATCTGACTTAACAGGCAGACAAGATACCTCTCGCATGTCAACTTCACAGGTAAAAAAGATTTCTGTGTAATGGAAGAATTAGGGTAATTTGATAAAGTTAATGTGCCAGAAGAACATACCAGCTCATCAATGTGTTTTCATACTGATTTTGCATGTAGGATTTGACTCTTATAAATACTTGACATTTTAACTGAATGTTTGTGGCTGTAGACTACTATAAAGAAAAGAAGATTTTATTTTTTTTTAACCTTTGCAGCAATAAGGATAAAATACTTTAGTACAGAGTCATTGGCATATGAGGTGATGTAAAATCCCAGAGATACAGCATTTTTACCTTCAATTAAAGTGTTTGGCTCCTTTGCTCACTGAACTTCTTATTCCCTCACTGATAAGAGAGATAAGTTGAAGGCAGTTGTGAGTCATGTTTCTAAATCAACAGAGCAGAGAATATTGATGCAGAATAGACAAGAAGTAGTTGGTGAAGAGCAGGAAAGTGCAAAAGTGAAGAAATGTTGTAGTGCAGTACTATAATTCAGAGCAGGTAGGAAGCCACATGTGGATGATGAATAAGTTGCAGAAGGCTCATTTGAAGATGCAGGATGATGAATGATAGTGATTCGTAGCCATACACAGCACTGAAATCATTCTCACTGGTCATGGTGACTTAGCAAAATGATTTTAGGAATACTTCTTTTTGAGTTGACATTGACCAAAAAAAAAATGTTTACATGTATTTTTAACTCTTTATGCTATAGTTATATAAACATTTTATAGCTATAGAAAACATTCATTTTTGAGGCTATGCACTCAGACTTGTCCTGTGTAGTGTGTGGTCTGGATTTGTACAACTTACCCTCAGTCTTGCCTACAGAATGGGAGATTGCCTGTACTGTGACATTACTAGGAAAGCATTCTGCTATGAGGGCTGAGGCGGTTGCCTAAGAGCTTTTCTGTCATGCCTCAGTGCTGTGCTGGAATTCTAACTGTAATTTTGCTGTGGACTTACTTTATTCCTCATTAGTGGAGCATACTTACAAAACTTAACTCAGTTCCTTTTGGCTTCATCATGTAATTGGCAAAATTAATTATTTGGATAGTAGGTATGCTTATAAAATCTTACTGCTAGAGGGAATGCTTTTTTAGAGGAAGGCCAGGTGGGTATCCCTCATAAAGACCAAGGATGAACTGGATTGGAGAAACAATTGTGCTGTAACAAAAGTGGATTTTTTTTCAGCTGAATGAATTGTTTCACCATGTAGCTGCACAAATGTTTGTGCTTGCACAAGGGATTAGCAGTGCTGGAACACAACTGGGTGAGAATAGGAGACAGGTGAGTTTTTCTGTGTTGGCTTTGGTGGCAGTTTTTGTCAGCTTAAATTGTTCACTGAACTAGAATTCTTGCCACCAAGAATTCTCACGTAGAAATATTTTATGGCTGAATTTTGTAAATAGTATGAAAACAAAAAGGGTAGAACTGCACATAGTTATGGATCTTGTCAATTGCATATATACTTGATAGGAGGATGTAAAGAAGTTACAGCCAGACTCACCCATATCTGGTGAATGGACAATGGACACAAATTGAAATAGAAGAAGTTTCATTTAGGCATAAGAGAAACTTCTTTACTGTGAGACTGGAACAGGTTGCCCTAAGAGGTTGTGGAGCCTCCATCTTCTGAAATACTTGGAACCCAGTTGAACATTGTCCTGAGTGGCCTGCTCTAGCTGACTGTACTTTGAGTAGTGGAGTTGGGCTAGATGATCTCCAGGGGTCCCTTCTGACCTCATCTGTTCTGTTCTGGTGCTGGGTTCCCCCTGAACATATACTCAAATACAAAGGTGGCTTCCTGGTAAAGTGTGTACACTCAGAGTTTGACCTGCTCTCAGATCAAATCTCATATGCTTTGTCTCTTGCCAATGAGATAATTAATGGGAGTAACCACAGTAAGTGTAGTTATGTTGTTTGACTATGTTAAGAAAGAGTATACCTTTCATTTTTTTTGCTTTACTACTCATGTGTAGCCCATTGTGCATGTGACACTTTTCTAAACATTGTAAGGTATGAGTAATCCAGGTGAGTTTGCAGATATGTTTTGGTTCTGCCTAATTTGTAAAATAGGAATATTCTGAACCTGTAGGATTGTAAGTAGTCTTTGAATATCTTGGATATCAAGATACATATCTTGACAAATATATGAAAATATGTATCAGTATTTCTAGATATCAAAGATGTTCAAAGGCTACTCACAATCCATATCATATATGGATTACTGTGGATATCATATCCATATACCATGGATATCATATATGGATATCATTATGGATATACTCATATCCAAGATGTATATCTTTGTTATCAAGGTATTCAAAGACTACTTTTAGGTTACTTTTTTTGAGTAGTATAATTTCTATACTACTATGTATTACACTACTGTACTTTCTACAAACTAGTGGTAGTGGTAGCCAGTACAGACTGGCTTAATGGCACATTTCTATACCTGACCTTTTTAACACTACTTCAAGTATGGGATCACTCGTTTGACTCTTTTACATTGGCAATAGCAGCCTAATTGAGATCTTCTCTGGGTTTGCTAAAATTCATTATTCATCATCTGTTGTCTTCATTTAGTTCTTACCAAGGTGGTGATCCACTGCTGGTCTCCACTCATGGTGACTGAGTAACAATGGACAACCGTAGTATAATTTAAGCAGCTTTCCATGACCGCCTTGGATTCGGAAAGCAAGGGAGATTTACTTAGACTTTACCTTCTGACACTTACCCTTGAGCTCATTGGAGATAATTCACGTTTCATTTTCTCAGTTCTTGCTTACTCTATAGTAATTTAGATGGCTCAAATTGCAAGTTTTTATAGTTTACACTCATACTACCTTTATAACATTAAAGTATTTTTTCCATGATCTAAATATATTCTTGGATATTAACCAAGTTACCAATTAAAGCTGTGGGTTTCTGATTATACCTTATTCTTAGGAAAACCTAAGGTATCCAACTTGCATGGCAAGGTTATTAAGGAAAATTTTGACTGGCAAGGTGTCAGAATATTGAAAATCATCCATGCCACTTTTTATGAGGGGAACTGTAAGGAACACCAACTGTCCATGCCCATTCCAAGTGTGTTAGTTTCCATTGTAAGTCTTAAATAAATATGTTACCACTGTTTCTTGTTTTATTTGTTTAGTTTTATTTGAATACCTTGGTTTGGTAAGGCGACACTGCGTCTGTGATGTCCACCTCTCATTATACAGAGGAAGGGCTACTGCTTGTTAAACTCTGGGCAATGGAATGTGCAGAGGTTAGTCAAAATAATGGAAGCTACTTACCTCTAAGTAGAGTTCTTAAAGATTACTCCACATTTTTATCTTTATTTCTAACAAAATGAGTTCTCATCAGTTCGGACTGAAACTGAGGACTAAGGCAGGGGATGTAGTTAAAACAAAAAATTTCTCTTATGGAAAATGAGTCTTCTGAGAGAAATTTCACACTCACAGAAAAATGGTGATTGGTAAGGACAGGAAAGTAGGTGTCATATATATTACCTACCTCCAAGGCATTGTCCACATAGTAGCTAAGTCATTCTCATTAGAAAGACTAGCACATTGTAATACTAAGTAACAGATGCTTACTGGAGTAACAGCTAGCATGTCTACAACATGATTTGTTGATGTGTAACGTGTTTTTAATGAAATTACAGAAACTCCATCACACGTGATTCAGTACTTTTCTTGATGATGTGGAAGCAGAAGCAATAGCTAAAAGCCTGTAAGTTGTAAGATGTTTGACAGTGAGAAACATTAGTGAGAGTTCAGCAGTCAGGTACAGCCTCTTCAAATAAAATGTATATTTGTTCACATTACTCCAAAACCTAATTAGGATGGAGTGGAGCCCCCTGTCTTACACATGAAAACTGTGTCCTCTGAGAAGGCTTGAGGTGTAATGTTGGAGTGGTTATAATCATAGAATAGTTAGGGTTGGAAAAGACCTTAAGATCATCCAGTTCCAACCCCCCTGCTATGGGCAGGGACACCTCACACTAAAGCATGCCACCCAAGGCTATATCCAACCCGGCCTTGAACACCACCAGCGATGGAGCATTCACAACTTCCCTGGGCAACCCATTCCAGTGCCTCACCACACGCACAGTAAAGAATTTCTTCCTCAGATCCTATCTAAACTTCCCCTGTTTAAGTTTGAACCTGTTACCCCTTGTCCTATCTCTACAGTGCCTAACAAGGAGACCCTCCCCAGCATCCCTATAGGCCCCCTTCAGATACTGGAAGGCTGCTGAGAGGTCTCCACATAGCCTTCTCTTCTCCAGGCTGAACAGCCCCAACTTTCTCAGCCTGTCTTCATACGGGAGGTGCTCCAATCCCCTGATCATCCTCATGGCCCTCCTTTGGACTTGTTCCAACAGTTCCATGTCCTTTTTATGTTGAGGACACCAGAATTACACACAGGACTCCAGGTGAGGGCTCGCAAGAGCCGAGTAGAGAGGCAGGATCACTTCCCTCAACCTGCTGGTTACGTTCCTTTTGATGCAGCGCAGCACATGGTTTCTGGGCTGCAAGCACACACTGAATCCAGCTGATGTTAAGTTGTTCTTCAGCTAGCATCCCTAAGTCCTCCTCTGCAGAGCTGCTCTGAATCATGTTTCCACCCAACCTGTAGCTGTGCCTGGGATTGCCCTGACCCAAGTGTAGGACCTTTCACTTTGCTTTGTTGAACTTCATGAGGCTGACATTGGCCCACCTCACAAGCATGTCAAGGTACCTCTGGACCATCTCTTTCCTCCAGCGTATCAAGCAGACCACAGAGCTTAGTGCCATTGGTAAACTTGCTGAGGGTGTATCAATCCCACTGTCCATGTCACTGACATAGGTGTTGAACAGGATGGGTCCCAACACCAACCCCTGAGGGCCGTTAGTCATTATCTATGTCCAGTTGGACACTGAGCTATTAACCACCATTCTCTGCGTGTGGCTGTCTGTCCAATTTTTTATTGATCAGGTTGTCCATCCATCAAATCCTTGTCTCTGTGGTTTAGAAACAAGGATGTTGTGAAGGACATTTTGAAGGGAACCTGCCCATTCCTTAACAGAGTAAAACAGATGGTGCTTATCTCCCCAATCCGAACAGCCCAGCCAATGACCTAAGTTAGGTTTGTGCACTTGTGAGAGCTGGACATTATGTTCACAGTGGATGTACTGTGAGCTGTGCTATTGCAGCTAAAGCAACCACACAGTCAGTGTATGTACATGTATATTTATTTTAGGAGAAAATCCTCAAGTATGTTGTTCAAAGGTATAAATTACAGGTTTGTTCGTTTGTTGCTTTAAACCAAGTAAAACTGACACTGTAGAGACTGAAGGTTGGCTGAGAAAATGCTTGAAAAGGGCTCAGGCTGAAGAATGTTCTATGTTCACCAGATGAATGCAGAACTGACTAGCACTTCCTGAGACACTTGCCATCGTGGGGAGACTGAGATGGTGCATGGTTTTTGGCTCAGCTCCTATTGAGTAACAACTTTCTGAAAGTTTATTTTGCAGTTCAGAGAAACACACCATGTATCTGTGTGAGACAGCACTGGAGTCTCAGAAAGAAGCTGCTTTGACTTGGCCTGAGGGATATTTCTAGCTCCTTAGCAAATAATAAGGGTTTCTGTGTATTTATTGCCCAGCTGTAAACATTGCTCTGGACAAATCCAACTTAACATGAAAGAATCTGTTTTAAAATGTTAGCTTGCCTGGCTTGACAAGCTTAGTCCTTGTTCTTAATCCTTCTATTTCTCCTGCCTCTGATCTCCCATAAGGCGTAAAGGAGAAATTGAGGCCCCAAACATTGTCAAAAAGATTTCTCGCAAAAAATGTATGATTTCCTGATTGTTTATTAAATTCTGCCTCTCTTCTGCTCCATCACACCCAAATCACCTGAGCTTTGATGCAATTATTGGGTTTCCTGCTCTTTTCTTAGACTGGGAAACAACTACAGCAGCAATATCCTCTGCTTCTCTAACGCATTGTAACTGATGTAGGAAGGAGTAAAAGAACTCAAATGGAGCTATCCTTAAGCCTGTCAAAAAGAGAGGGAGAGAAAGTGCCCTAGGTAGATAGAAAGCTTTCACCTTCTGGAGGCAGTGGGGAGTTTCAGAGGACAAGGAAAATGATCGTTTTGAGGTCAAGCTGGGGCATGCAGACAGATGAGGTTCCCATGAGTGTTTCAAAACACATACAGCCCACAGCACAACTTGGCCTGGTGTCCAGAAATAGGTGTCTCTGTGTTGGTAACCTACTGGTCAGTTAAACAAGGAGGTTAAGGACATTCTTTCCAGCTTCTTCCTGTAGGGCACAATATGCAAATAAATTTGTTTCTACGTGAGCTTAAGTAAAAAGTTTATATTTGGCCTCTGCCTATGTCAACTGATTTAGAAGATGTCCATCTCCAACCAAAAATTTGCCTGAACATCTGTCCCTCTCTTAAAAGAGGACCGTGGTATAAGTTTTAAAATCAGAATTGATATTAATGCAATTTAAATGAGTCATCATATTTTGTTATGTAGTATGCTCCAAAACCACCATAACTAAAACAGTGGAATGAAAAACTTCTGTCAAGAAATACTCTCATAAATACTCCTTCAAAACCAAGTTAAGCAATGACTGAAGATTAAAAATTAAGAATTCACTTGAGAAGTTAGGGACAGAATTGTGTGGTAAACAAGCAGTCCTTCCTTTTTATTCATCACTGAAGCATTTGTCCATAGGTGTATGTCTGTTTTTCTGGGAACTTACTTGACTACTCATGAAATTGTTAGAAAGGTCATAAAAAACTTGTGAATCATTCAAATAATGCCAGCAACTGTTTTTAGATCCATCTTATTTGTGATTTTCCATATTGCTGGGCCAAGCATGCTCACTGTGTCCAGGTATTGAAACTGTCAACTTGTCAGGAGGATGGTCCCTTTGCAATGCATGTGGGGGTGTGCAGGGTGAAGGGACTGGCATGGTACATCTCTGGTGCACATGACTGTCAAACCAGAGGAAGATGAAACTGAAGTAGGAGGGACGGGCTATGTGGTTTCACAGCAGCCATTGGCAATATCTCTTGGGAAAAAGGCTGGGTCTGCTTTGTGCAGCTCATGTGTGCTTTGCTGTATACAATCTACAGTCTCACTAATACCTGTTTACTTCTCAAGGGAGAGGTGCAAGATTTAAGACTGTGTAAAGTGCTTTTTAACATGAGACCAGCCCAGGCTTCAGTGTCTTCTCAATGCTGCTGGTAGTACTGGGCTGTCCTTCACAGAACTTACAAAAAATGGAAAGACAGAAGGGCTACCTGCTTTGAAGTACATCTTGGAAACACCTCTTTTTTTTTGAAATGCAAACTTGATGGCTAAACCACTGCTGCAGTGGCTGCTGTTCTCTTTGATATGACACATACAGAGTTAATTAATGCCAGAGAGTGACAATTAAAAAGGCTTTGAGAGGCAAAGGACCACAGAAAACATAGTCTTATTTTCCACAGCTGTTATGCTAAGCAATACTCACCCAGTTGAAACAGATTTCAACAAGTAGGTCTGCAGAGACCAACTTGCTGGAAATTCAGTTAAAAGCTTGCACCTCTGCAGTGTGACTCAGTGGACGATTTTGCTGTGTTTTGCTGTTGAGATTGATATTGCCCACATTTGCAATATATTTGTAATGAGAAATTTAGGTTTTGCTTTTTCAACTTATACACAGATTGTTGAGAAATATGCTGGAAGTTCCTAAGCTGTTGCTAGCGTGAACTCTAATTGAAGAAGTATGTTATTATATGAAAATGATTTCTTAGTCACTAGTTGACATTTGTGCCTCTTGCGGACTTAGCAAAATTTGAATTTCTTTTATACTTGGTTATTTCTTTTTAAAATTATACAAAACTTTTTTTTTTCTTTTCCTTGTGTTTCCATTATTTGCTTGTGATACCAAAAAGAAAAGCAAGTTCTTTTGAGAAAAAAAAAAAAAAAGAAAGAAAAAAAGAAAAGAAAAGAAAGCAAGCTTCTTCTAGTTTAAAAACAGCATTTTATTAAAAAAAAAAAAAAAAGACAAAGATACAAAACTCTTAAGGAGTAACCACAATGTCTGGTGGGTTACCTCTTTCTGAACTGAGACATTGCTAAGAAAGTAGATGTCTGATACAGCCGTAGTTATTTCTCCTTTTCAGTGCAAACATGATTTTAACTGTGCTCTTTAACCCAACATAGCTATTTTTATGGTCTGGATTTATACAGCTTACAAAGCAAGTTCAGGATTCGTTCACACCTTTTTACATCATGCATCAATAGGCCAAAACGTGATCAGTGCTAAATTAGTTGAAGATGTGAAGTGGGCTTTGTTCCAAGGCTTGCTGAATCAAATAAGAAATCAGAAGAAAGCAACTCTAAGTCAATATACTAAAAAAAGAAAAAAGGATATGATCAGAAATTTTGCAGAAAATTTAGGAAGTGTTAGAACCTTCTTATAAGGCAGACTGCCGATTTTCACTTCTCTCTTCCATAACTGAGCTACTGACTAGAACATTTGTATTTCTCATCCTTCCCCTTCTCAGAGTAGGCTTAGTCTAAATGCTTGCAAAATAGTCTGTGTTGACATAGATAGTGACAGAAATATTTAACAAATAATGAGTATCAAGTTATTTTTTTTAGCAGCTGAGGTTTTCTATCTTGGCAAAGTGATAAGACCACTGTTCGATTAGAGCACATAAAAAGCTAAGGAATATGTGTTTCTCTTTGGGATGTCATGATTGACAAGGGGACTGGGATAAGAAAAGGGAAAGTTGAAAGTAGGATGCCTGCTTAAATTTAAAACCTGCAGCTATAATAAATACATCACACTGTTCAAGGTCAGTTACTGAACTGCTACAGATGGTAGAAGTATAGATGTATCAATTTGTGATGTGTAGTTAGAGGGAGCTCACTGTTGGGGTGTATTTCAATGCAAGCAAATATAAACTAGCTAATACAGAGGGAAAGCATTTATAAATATTAGTGAGGGGAAAAAAAAGGAGCAAATATTCAGAAAATTGAGAGCTAGCAGTATCTGCATAGTCTGTCCCAAAGCATGTCTGGCCTCAAGCACCCACAGTGCCAGTCATTTCAAAACTCTATTGCTTCAAAGTGTAAGATCTTTAACTTCGATTTCTGCATGTCTGGCTATCTATTTGAGATGGTTAGGACTTTTTTTTTTTAGGAATTTGACCCTCCTGATGACTTTGAAATGAGTCATGTGAACAAACCATGTGTAAATGCAGCCCGAAAGAAGTCTTCCACTGAGAAATACCCAAAATGAAATCTTGCCATTTCCAAAGACAGATTTTCCAATTTGTGATGAAAGCCAAAGACTGGGAAAGCCCAGTGGCAGATTTGCAAGCATGGCAGGAATTGCTGTATAGCAGCACGAGAAGGCAGCAAGATAAATAAAATAAAATAATAAAAATACAAATAAAATATGTCAAAAAAAAAAAAAAAAGGCATTATTTCGCCTCGTTTTCCCGCTTGGCTTTCTCAACAGCACCATCCTGCCCGACCTTCCAGACAGCAGGAGGCAGCATTGCACCGAGACCGGGAAACCGTGGTTAAAGTAGGTGCCTTCATCTACAAGGAGCAAACCCGGGGAATGCAAGGCTGTTCCCGAGCAGCAGCTGCAGGGATAACCAACAACCACGGCGGCAGTGACTTGGAAAGTCCCTTCATGCACCCACTCTTTTGCTTCGCTGGGCAGGACCCTGAAAGCACATTGGAGTGCTGCAGCCCAAGAGCTGCAGCACCAAGACCTGAGAAGTAGCAGAGAAATTGCTTTGTCAGCAGGTTCCCACCCAAAGCAGAAGACAACAGAGGCAAAGTTGCCCTTGGATTGCTGAAGTGCTGCCGGATCTTTGCTACCCATCTCCCATGGTGAAGGGGGGGCAGGTGAATATGTGAAATGCGTTGCTGGCAGATCTGGGTGCTGTACTCATGTGGCCACCTCCAGGCTGTCCAGATGTAATAGGAGATGCAGGAGTACAAATCCTGTACCCTATCTGCTTCTGTTGCACTAGGACTAAGAACACTGGCTCAAAGTGTCAGAATAAATTACAGGACAAATTACAAATTACATTAAGTTTAGGCAGCATATACACTTTGGGGTAAAAATGCTCCTGTGCTATAGTTCATTCAACTAAGGGAGATTTTGCCCGCAGGCAAACACATTAGATGGATGAAGTGAAGACTGGTATAATAAAGAGAAAGCGTATTTTTTCAGCTGGCAATGCCGAGGAGCAGGCCTATTGATAGAAAAAAAAAAGATTTCTACCTGAATTTGGTTAATGTATCTACCAAACATGATTGGTAGATCCTGTGGAAGGATCATTAAAACTTACCTAAAAAATCTGTGTTCAGTTCTGGGCCCCTCGCTACAAGATGAACATTGAGGTGCTGGAGTGGGTCCAGAGAAGGGCAGCGAAGCTGGTGAAGGGTCTGGAGCACAAGTCTGATGATGAACAGCTGAGGGAACTGGGAGTGTTTAGTCCGGAGAAGAGAAGGCTCAAGGGGGACCTTATCACTCTTTACAACTACCTGAAAGGAGGATGGAGTGAGGTGCGGGTCAGTCTCTTCTCACAAGTAACAAGCGATAGGACAAGAGGAAATCGCCTCAAGCTCTGCCAGGGAAGGTTTAGATTGGATATTAGAAAAAATTTCTTCACAGAGAGGGTGATCAGGCATTGAAGCAGGCTGCCCAGGGCAGCGGTAGAATCACTTTCCCTGGAAGAGTTCAAAAACCATGTAGATGAGGCCCTCAGTGACATAGTTTAGTAGTGGTCTTGGCAGTCCTGGGGTAAATGTTGGACTTGATGATCTTAAAGGTCTTTTCCAACCTAGCTGATTCTACGATTCTAAACATGCTTCAGGCCTACAATTCATCTCTCTTTAGAAACGCCAAAAGCATTCAGCTTTGTACCACCGTACACAGGAGGGATGCTGCACTGCTGCACTTTGTGCCACCATACACGGAGGTCTGGTTTCTCCACTTCGGGGTCAGTGGGCTGTTAGGGGTTTCTTGTGTAAGTGCACAAGTCAGGTGAAAAGTATTCATATATACCTGGTCACGTGCTAATAGAGTGCTGCATTCTGAGCATACTTTTGAAATCCTTTTTTTTCCACTCAAGTATAAAGTTTAACAGATACCAATTTCCTCCCTTCTGCATCCCACCCATGTTTGTAGTACAGAAGCATCATCCCCTTCACAGTGCCAATACTTCTTGTGGCACCTACATGCTGCCTCTGCTCCCCCAGCCCTGTGCTTGTCAAACCCAAAGTGAACAGCATGGTCTTTGGGCAGCAAGCTGTCCCCAGTGAGTTGAAGTGGAACCTTCCTCTGGCTGAGCGATCAGGGACTGCGCTCTGGTTGTCTTTAGCTTGAGGCTGTTATTAGCATGTGCTCCTTTAATTTTCAGAGCAACACACAGCTTGTTCTAATACTGAACACTCAATTTGCAGTGACTGTGTGCTCGAGATAATAAAAAATTGTAAAACCAAAGAATTTGAACAGCATGGTACCATTTCTTAAACTGCTAATGGACATATATGTGGAAAGGGGACCCACATCTATTTACACTGTTGGCTCCTCAGTCAAGAGGACAATTTCTAAATTTGTTGACTAGATGGGTCCGTAGCCAGCTAAAGCCTCTACCAGCAAGAATATCTATGAATTTTTTACTTTGATTTTCACAGCTCATAGAAGATAAAAGCTTTTCCATGATCAGTTCAGTAAATGATGGCTTCATAGTGAAGAGTCAAATATCAGACCAATTGACCCAGAAGGGTCCCAGCCATGTTGTGAGGTGGGATCATTGATAACTATGTTCTGATAAAAGCTTACCTAACATGTCCTTAACTCTCCCCAGCATGGGAGTTTCCACAGATTCCTCAGATAGTCCTGGCAGTATCTCCCTCTCCTGCAGCAGCATAGCTTGCCTAAGTTTTATGTCTGATGGACTCAAAGAAATCACCTCTGTTTCTATACAGAAGTCTCCTGAGTTTAAGACCTTTACCACATCCCTTTCTCCTAATTTTTTTTTAAAGTATGATCCCCCAACTTCTTTAATCTCCAAAGTCATGTTTTCTATCTTGACTGTTTCTAGACCCCCTTCAAGCAGCTATTTTTGTAGAAAGACATCCCCAAAACTGAATACGGAGCTGGAGAAAGCAGACAACTGCTTCATGTCTGGCATGTGCAAGCCTGTGAGAGTCTGAATTACCCGTGTCTCTTTTCTACACTCTTAATGTATTCGTGACTGTAAATTTCAGCAGATATATGCAACTTTTCTCTTAAACAGGAAAGAAAACTAATTAAGAATAGGACAGACCAGAAATCTAGTTAGTTAAACACATGGAAGTTATAAAACTAGTATTTCTGAAGGAGTTGACAAGAAGACTTTTATTTCACCTGGCATTATGGAGCCAGTCTCTCAGTATCCAGGCCTTCAAACCCGTGGTTTATTAAACTGTGTGCTTGAAGGGCTGAAGGAGAAGAATGGGCTGGTTTTGACAAGTTCAACTCCTGCAATGCCCCCAAGTCTTCCATGGGTCACATTGGCATTGAGTCCAGTATGCTAACTCTGTATTTCCTAATATGTTTTACCTGCTTTTCTTGTCTTTGTGCTTTTATTTGTGGCTTACTTTCTTAGCCTTATGAGTATCACAAGTCTACCCCACAGTTAGCACAGAAATTGTTACAGTTATTTCTTCTTCCGATGCATGCTCATTTCTCTGATGTATCTGTGCCTTATACCATCAGCACTATACCATCAGCACTGTGACAACTAAGTAAAGAAGGGATTTGTTTCAGGTCAAGGCTGCTAAGTCACATTTTCTGTAAAGAACAATGATGTAATTCTGTAGTATAGTTTTCAGCAGCAGAGCTAAACCACCAGCTCCTCCTTCTTCACATTCTCAGCCCATTGTTTTTAAAAGGATGGTGACTGATACTGCATGAATGAGATTGTGCAACACACCACGGGAAAGAGATAACCTCTTCGGCATCAAAACCACATAATGAAAACGTAACACACAGTGATATGCTAGATACTCTATAACCAGCTACACAAGAGGCATACAGTGATCACTTCATTCTCATTTCTTTTTTTTTTTTTTTTTTTGATGATTTATTTAAACCCTGATCTCTTTGGGTTGGCATTGACTGCAAGCAGCTTTGCCTGATTTGTGGGATTCTGTGTGTTATTATACTGTAACTTAACGAGATAAGCCCGTGCAGCCTACTGGAAGCACTAATGATCAGTGCTAACCTCCAGCGCGGCATTCCCTGTAGCTGTCTCAAAGCCCAGCATCTTATTAAAAACAAGGAATTAATACATTGAGTAACAGAATGGGAATTGATTTCACTCCCATACAGTTTCTGTACTGGTTTTAAAATTCTCTTCTGGCAGTGATGATTAGCACTGTGTTTCTTACTCTTTTGATTTACTGTTGCTCCATCAAATAGTGGAGAGCTTTGTTATGGTCTATGCCTGCTTCTGAATCAAAATGCAGCAGCAGACTTCCTCCACAGATGGCTGAGTAATTATTTGAATTTGGCAAGTTTTATTGGGTGTATATGGCAAAATTTTGGTAGCAGGGAAGGCTACAGGTGTGGCTTCTTTGAGAAGCTGCTGGAAGCTTCCCCCATGTCTGACAGAGCCAGTGCCAACTGGCAACAAGACAGACCTTTCACTGGCCAAGGACAAGTCCATCAGTGATAGTGGTGGCACCTGTGGGATAATGTATTTAAGAAAGGGGAAAAAAAATGCCAAATCGTGCAATTACAGCTGGAGAGAGGTGTGAATATGTGAGAGAAACCGCTCTGCACACATCCAGGTCAGTGCAGGAGGAGGGTGGGAGATGCTGCAGGCACTAGAGCAAAGGTTCCCCTACAGCTGTGGTGCAGCCCATGATAAGGCAGCTTTGCCCCTGCAGCCCAGGGAGGTCCATGGTGGAACAGATTCCACCTACAGCTCACGGAGGACACCACTCTGGAGCAGAGGGATGCCCAAAGGGGGCTGCGACCCCGTGGGAAGTCCACGCTGGAGCAGGGTCCTGGCAGAAATTGTGGCCCCATGGAGGGAGGAGCCCGTGCTGGAGCAGCCTGTTCTTGAAGAGCTGCACCCCATGGAAGGTACCCACACTGGAGAAGTTCATGAAGAACTTGCAGCATGTGCAAAGGATTCATATAGAAGAAGGTTGTGAAGGACTGTCCCCAAGCTGGATCAGGGGAAGAGTGTGAGGAGGAAGAAACAGCAGAGACAACATGTGATAAACTGACCACAACCTGCATTTCCTGCCCTCCTGTGCTACTTGGTGGGAAGAGGTAGAGAAATTTGGAATGAAGATAAGCTGAGAAAGAAGGAAGAGACAGGTGGAAGGTGTTTCAAGGTTTGGTTTGATTTCTCATTATCCTACTTTGATTTTGATTCGTAATAAATTAGACCAAGGCAAGTCTGTTTTGCCCACGATGGTAACTGGTGAATGATCTCCCTCTGTCCTTATCTTAACCCATGAGCCTTTTGTAGTATCTTCCCTGTCCAGCTGAGGAGTGGCACGATAGAGCACCTTTGGTGGGCACCTAGCGTCCAGCTAGGGTCAACCCACCATGGAAGTATAACTAAAATAATCCTGAAGAAGTGGGAAGAGAGCACACAATCTCCTACAGTCCCTATCCCAAGGACCCCTGCCTGCCCCTGTGTGTCAGGGTAAGCTGAGGTAGCTGGCTCCGGGTAGCAGCTGTGGCAGGGTGGCTGTACAGGTGCCAGCCAGCCAAGAGTGGCTGCAGACACATTTTACTCTCCATAGAGGGAGAGGTTCATCTAGTGAACATGTATGAGTTCAAACAAC
Organism: Forpus xanthops; assembly: GCA_032466535.1. Taxonomy (NCBI): domain Eukaryota; kingdom Metazoa; phylum Chordata; class Aves; order Psittaciformes; family Psittacidae; genus Forpus; species Forpus xanthops. The sequence goes on from JASSUY010025160.1 coordinate 32,543, forward strand.
AGAAAGCTTCAGTAAGCTTGACCGGTAACATTTCAGTCTGGGACTTTGCATAGAAATGTGGGGTTTGTTTTCCAGACAGTTCTGACAGCTAAGCTCCCATATGCATGAATCATAAGTAGAGCCTTACAGCCAATAACAGCAGAAAACAACTAAATATTTGCCAGGTTTCAACTTCACTCACACATTTGCAAAGATTATACATAAATGCAGATGTTTAATGCAGTGTACGCTTTTGTGTGAGAACAAGTGGGTATCACTTAAGAGTTCTGCAAGTTCTGTTTCTTCCTGGATGCTTAAATGGTCATTAATTTATAAATTGTTCCCTTTAACAGTTGGGGTTATTTGCTATCGTTCTGTTAACACTGAAAAATTCTCTCTAGTTCCAGACCGACAGGCAAAGGAGACTTGAAAACTATATATTTCTCTGTTTCAGGACTTGACGTTGTCACAGTTACTGCTCTGTGAAGGTGACTGGTAAGAGGAATAAAACTAGATATATTATTTTAATGACTTTCTTGTGTCATGACATGCCGCTTTTTGTTTTGAATTGCAGTGAACTGTCCCAACCTCTGTCAGCATTGTACTGCTTCCACAAAGGAAGATTTCACAAACTGATTTTTTGAAGAACAAATACACAGTTCCCAATCAGTTTCTTAATGAGTATATTCACAGCTCAAATGCAAGAGACTATTTCAGACTACACAACTATGTAACTGTAGTCCCATGTACTTGACTGTACTCCCTTTGGTACCTGTGTGTACCAAGCACCTTTATACCAAATCTCAGAGATGAGTTGCTGCAGCGCTTCTCAGTTACTGTTTCTCAGCCACTTCACTGCTGATGAAAGACACTTTTCTCAGTGAAGCGTCTGACGGAGACTTTTTAACAAAGTGGATATTTTTTTGGTAGAACAAGATGTGTGGGATTGTGACACTTTCAAGTATTCAGTGTCATATGACAATTTTTTATTCTTGTAAAAACCACTCTGGATCATAAAGTGCTTCCTCATTGTGCTTTACATTCAGCTTGGATAATGAGTACGTAAGCTTCTCTGTTAGTCATCCTGACCCTGACTAATGACTTCATGAAGAATGGCAGGCTTTCTTGTACTTCCATGCTCATGCTTGTACCTTAGCTTTCCCACCTTGGAGGGTCCTGTGGTACCATTCCACAGTAAGTTTGTCCTGGCAGTGAAGGTGACATAAACTCTCCCTTGTAGTATCTATCCTGCTACAACGCACTGTGTACTTGGGTCATTGTGCAGCTATACTCAGGACTCCCTCAGGCTTAAGGCTGATCTACAAAACTTTCTATAAATTTCAGAACATGCCTACAATTCAGTAACTGCAGTTATAAGGTCCAACACAAATTCAGCTGGTGATGGAGTTGCCAACTCACCACCTTTTTTTAACTGCTAGTGTGTGGGAAATCCTTTCATAGAATACTGTGGGGAGGGTGGAGAATGCAATCAGTTATTTTTGACTTAGTCCTTGAGTCCCAGTGATCTCAGGGCTTACCTGCCCCAGTGCTACTCTTGCCAACCAGAAGAGATTAACCAAGAGGTGTTATCAAAGGATTTGGACCAACACTCCTATGAGAGGAGGCAGAGCCCTTCAATGTGCTGATCTGTAACACCTTTCCCATCTGAGAAAAGATACCTGATTTGTCAATTTCAATAACTTTAATTGCATGATTAAATTGATACACATGCAAAGGGTGCTGGAGGGAATGGTGGTTTGTGAACTGAGTATTTCTCCATGACACTGAGAAGAACACTTTATTGATTAAATAAGAAGTAGATACGATAGAAATAGCTGCATCCACTTTGATCAACAGTGAATTTGGCAGCGTTTTGTTAATGACTGTGTGGCTCTGCATGACATATCTTCAGTTAAGATGCTGAATTTTCTTTTGATTCACAATACTATGGAGCTCCTTTTCAAGTACAGAAAAAAAATGAAGTTTTGCTCTTACTCCCAGTCCTGCCTAAGGTGAAATTCTATGCTAAAGTCTCCTACTTCCTAATTCAAGGACTATGGCAATCCGTTATCAGCAAATGTAGTTTTCCTCAAATAATGTTTCAGCAGTTCAGCTGGCCAAGACAAGGATGTGTGTCTGAAAATGTATCCTGAGCAACTTTGTTTTGCCCCTTAGCTTGATTACTGGCACAGGTTGGATATGTGAAATTCATTCTCCAGGCAGTCCATACACTTCCTTGCTGATTAAAAACCCAGGAATGAATATTAATACCAGAAGGAGAAGGCCTTGCCAGGATCACAGCCATCACAAAAGCAGACAGAGCCAGTGACTACTGTCTTACCTTGCAACCCTCCCTTTATTGTTAAGATTACTCTATCAGGTAGCTAAAAGATGAAAACAGATGTTTTTCAAGCCAGAAAAAAAAAAAAAAATCTGTACCCTTCCAATTCTCTGCCTTGCTGCACAATTGGCCATTTTCTTCCACTGCTTTTGCTTCAAGCTGGATAAAGGTCATAGTGGCCTAGTAGATAAGCTACAAAGAAGTTAAAAAGCACAGTGAAGGTCACTTCAGAAGAGAACCTCTGCAGTCAGAAAGATTCCTAATGTCTAAAAAGATGTTTATATAGTATTTATATAGTATATAAAAGATGTTTAGGGCAGAATACTCAATACTGTTCATGTCTTTAGATAGAGCTTGATAACTGAATAATAATAAACCCATTGAACCAGCTGTCTTCTGCAATGGATGCCACTGAGTAAGATCCTGGAGCATGGAGGAGAGTGCTAAGCAGGCAGCAGTGATTTATCTTGAAACATACATTTTATTTGCAGTTACCAGATACTGTCAGAATAAATATGAAGTATGGACCTTACAGAGAGCTCTCAGCAGAGAGCTCTGTCTCTGACTTCAAAATGTCTGAGATGTTCATCACTGGTTTTAGGAGGTACAATGGGCCACATCATGCCAGGGCATTGTGGTCTTGGTGCTGGGATTCATTAATTTCTTAGCATGTCTTCACAGTAAATGCTACATGATTTAGTGCATTTTTACATCTGGCTTGTGAAAACTCCCTCTGAAGATGTCAGGAACTTGCTTTGTTGCTGTATTGTCCTGAAGGTTGCAGGTAAGTCTGTTACATTAAGAATCACTGCCTAAGGAAACATAGCAGTTGTGCTTATCTGAGGATATCTTTGTCTCTTACTTTCAGTAACATTAATTTAATTATTGGGAGTTTTGAGCCTTTAACTAGTCTGACATGCGTTTTGTTATAAGCACTAAGATTATATAAAGACTTACTACTATTCCAGTCTATTTTTCCCTCCCCAATTCTCTTTTTAGATACACCAGGTTTATAATAATAATTATCATCATCATCACCAACATTGACTGTGGAGAAAGAAAGGTTTTGATGGGTGTGGTTTTCTAGTTATTCATAAAGAAGAGGCCTCTTTTGAAAGCATGGGATGGTGTTTGGAATGACAAGAAGTCCAAACCCAGCATACAGAAAGGAAAATGAGTTTAGAAAAAGTCACAAATTTAGGACTACTTCAATCAGAAGGTGCATGGGGAGTGGTGAAAGAATAAACATCCTTGTAATGTGTCAGCAAGCTCACTGCCCTGGACTTCAAGAGAGCAGATTTGGCCTCTTCAGGAACCTGCTCAGTAAGGTTCCATGGGATACAGCCCTAGAAGGCAGGGGGGGCCAAGACAGTTGGTTGATATTCAAGGATCACCTACTACAAGCTCAGGAGTGTTGCATCCCAACTAGAAGGAAGTGCAGCAGGAAGACCAGGAGATCTCCTTGAATGGATAAGGAGCCTTTGAGGAAAATTTGACAGAAAAAAGAGACTTATAAAAAGTAGAAGCAAGAACAGGTGGCCTGAGAAGAATACAGGGATGTTGTCTGGGAAGCCAGGGACCAGGTTAGGAAAGCTAAGGCCCAGTTAGAATGAAACTTGGCTAGGGATGTGAAAGATAACAGGAAGGGATTCTATAGGTATATTGCAAATAAAAGACAGGCTAGGGACAATGTGGGATCTCTCCTGAAGCTATCGGGAGAGCTGGTTACCCTGGATTTGGAGAAGGCTGAGGTTCTTAATGACTTCTTTACCTCGGTCTTCACTGCCAAATGTTCTGACCACATCACCCAACTCTTGGAAGGCATACACAGGGACTGTGAGAATGAAGACCCTGGGCCCACTGTAGGAGAGGATCTGGTTCGAGGCCATCTTAAGAACCTGAATGTATACAAGTCCATCTGCATATCTTCAAGGAGATGGCTAATGAAGTTGCAAAGCCACTGTCCATTAAATTTGAAAAATCATGGCAGTCGGGGGAAGTTCCCAATCATGGGAAAAAGGGAAACATAACCCCCATTTTCAAGAAGAGGAAAATGGATAAGCTGGGGAGCTAGAGAAGACCAGTCATCCTCACCTCTGTGCCTGGCAAAATCTTGGAGCAGATTGTCCTGGAAGGCATGCTGAGGCATATGAAAAACAAGGTGATTGGTGACAGCCAGCATGGCTTCACTAAGGGGAAATCCTGTCTGACCAATCTGGTGGCCTTCTGTGATGGGGATATGGAACTGATGGACAGGTGTAGAGCAGCTGATGTCTTCTACCTGGACTTGTGCAAAGCGTTTGACACTGTCTCACATGACACCCTTGTCTCTTAAGTTGGAAAGACATCAGTTTGATAGGTGGACCACTCAGTGGATAAAGAACTGACTGGATGGCCACATGCAAAGAGTTGTGCTCAACAGTTCAATGTCCAGCTGGAGACCAGCAATGAGTGGTGTCCCTCAAGGATCAGTGCTGGGACCAGTCTTGTTCAACATATATGTCAGTGACATGGAGAGTGGGATTGAATGTGCCCTCAACAAGTTTCCCAATGACACCAAGCTGTGTGGTTCATTTGATATGCTGGAGGGAAGGAATGCCATCCAAAGGGACCTTGACACACTTGTGAGGTGGGCTGACACCAACCTGATGAAGTTTAACCATGACAAGTGCAAAGTCCTACTTCTGGTTCTTAGCAATTCCAGGCACAGCTACAGGTTGGGCAGAGAAGAGATTCAGAGCAGCCCTGCAGAAAAACTTGGGGTGTTGATTGATGAAAAAATGAACATGAGCCAGCAGTGTGTACCTGCAGCCCAGAAAGCCAACCGTATCCTGGCTGCATCAAAAGGAGTGTGACCAGCAGGTGGAGGGAGGTGATCCTGCCCCTCTGCTCTCGTGAGACCTCACTTGGAGTATTGTGTGCAGTTCT
>JASSUY010025163.1:1626-12382 GCA_032466535.1 Forpus xanthops
GGATCTGAGGAAGAAATTCTTTACTGTAAGGGTGGTGAGGGACTGGAATGGGTTGCCCAGGGAAGTTGTGAATGCTCTATCACTGGCGGTGTTCAAGGCCGGGTTGGACATAGTCTTGGGTGGCATGGTTTAGTGGGAGGTGTCTCTGCCCACAGCAGGGGGGTTGAAACTAGATGATCTTGAGGTCCTTTCCAGCCCTATTCTATGATTATATGACCATCCTGTTACTTGCAGGATGTGCACATCACATTCCAAGTTTCAGACAACTACTAAAAATGCGCCTAGGTAAGATGAATTCTCCACCAACACAAGCCTGTCTCTAGTAGCTTTCATATTTCAGAATAAATCTATCATACTTGTGATGACATATCTTTTGTGGGTGAGACTATATATACTGTTTATGATCCCTCTATTGTTATTTTAGATGTAAGTCCGTAACACACCTTCTGTTTGTTTCACAGAACATCAGAACAGACATTGTCATGGATACGTGTTTTAGCATAAATCCAGCTATAGATATAGGACAGGTATGAACTTATGTAGTTTTGCTTTATATTAGATGTTAATGAACATTTCTCTTTGTTCCTAAATGTTTGCTGTTGTCAGTCGATTTAACAGCCACCAAAGCCTATGAGACATTATCCATTAACATTCAAGGATGCTGTCTTGACAGATGTAGTAATTGCTTTTATTTGCAGCTATAAATAATGCTAGGTTAAGTTTTCTACTTTTTGTTTATCTTCTGAGAAGTAAAGAGAAAAGCAGATCCCACAGACTTTGGAAAAACCCTACAGGATTAGCATCCAGAATCTCCTTATGACTTTTTCCTGATAAATTTACCCCAGAATTACTGACTGAGGGCTAAAGCTTAACCAGCTGCAGAGCACTGTTGACTGTGACAGTGCTGTGTAATGAAAAAAGCTAGTAACAGACCTTTTCTTAAAGGTCTGTTAAAGCCACAGATTTCTACTATGGCTTCAACTGTCTCTATCTACAGACAGACTGAATAATGACAAAAGTTATGTCACTCACTAATAGTTTGTAAATAATAAACAGTGGTGAACTCAAGAGTAAAAAATATTTGTCATTTCTTTGCAGAGTCAAAGGAAATGCTCCTAAAAATATCCAGCTTATTTATCCTATTACAGGCTCATTCTCATATATTTGCCCTTTGCCTAAAAGATTATGTTCATTTTGCACATTCAAGGATTGCCAAATTTGTCAAATCATCCTTTCTTAGCAGTTCAATTTTGTGTTCACCTTGCACCAGTGTTTACATCACCGCTGTTATAGCCCAGGTGTTGACTCAGCAGTTGTTCCTTCCTACTTCAGGCTGGTTTGTTATTTCCTCTTCATATCCTTCCCATTTATTTGTGTATGTGACATTTTTCTCTAGAATAAATTTCATTAGCTAACTGCAAATCTTTTTTAAGCAAATATCAGATTGAGCAGATTATTTATGTCAGAGTCCCTGGGCAAATGTCTCCACACTGGATTTCCTGTGGATTTGACTCAGTTCTCTTTAGCAATTTTGCAAAAGCAAATCAGAGGTAACTATACTAGCTATGGTGAGTTTAGCCAGCAATTACAAAGAGTGGAATGAGCTTAAACTAATGGAAATACTTCTGTAAGTCAGATGAGGACAGCTTGGTCTTACTTTGGTCTATGTTGGCTTATTTTTACTTTTGGAAGGAAAGATGTCAGTTCATGTGTAACCTTAAAAAGTCTAATTATATATATATATGTTTTTGTCTTTTAAAATGACTGAATAAGATGTAAAAGTTTACCTTTTTTTTTTTTTTTTTTTGCTCAGATTGAAGGGGCCTTCATTCAGGGTGTTGGTCTTTATACATTAGAAGAAATCTACTTTTCCCCAGAAGGAGAGCAGCTAACTCTTGGCCCAGATACATATAAGATTCCCACCATCTGTGACATTCCTGAGCAGTTCCGTGTCTATTTACTGCCAAATTCACACAACTCAATTGCTATCTATTCTTCCAAGGTAAATACAACAAATTTACCATCTACAAGCACACCAGGTGATTCTGCTGCAAAATTGTGACTGTAGTGGATGGTAAACTTTTTTTTCTTCCCCAAAAAAGATAATTCCAGTTTCAGCTATGGAACAAATTGTACTTAAATGGTAACACACTGATGTTCTGAGGCTCTGGACTTATTTTCTTCCTATGATTTATTGGTATTACAGTGGCACTTAGAAACTCTAATCAAAATTAAAGCTTTTTGTACCTACCTGTTGCACTATATATCAAAAGTGAAAATGTCCATCTTGAAGAGTTTAAATTCAGTAGATAGGAGAAAGGATGAAAGAAGGCAATATTATGATCCTTTTTAAAGGCAGAGAAGTCATGAGACAGATTAAATGACTTTGTACAATCTCACAGGAAACCTACGATAGGCATGAGAATAGAGCCCAATTCATCCTTTAGCCGTGGCAGAACACCATTCTTTCCGTTTTAAGGGTGCATTGCCCTCTGAGGAAACACTCAGTACTAGGATTGAGCACTGGTCATAGATTCAAAATAAAAGCAAAAAAAAAAAAAAGCACCTCAGAATAGAAGGGGAACTAAAAGGGAGTGTAGGCCTCAGGCTTCTAAAAGACAGGAATGCCCACTGTCCTGCCTTTGAATCTAAAGCAGGTATGACAGTGTTGTGATTTAACCCTAGCAGGCAGCTAAGCCACACATCTCCACTTGCTCACTTGCTCTCTGTGGGAAAAGGCAAAAGTGAGAAAACTCATGAAATAAAGACAGTTTAATAGGTGAACAAAAGCCACACATGCAAGCAAAACAAAGTATGAAATAGAATTAATTCACCACTTCCCATCAGCAGGCAGATATTCAAACCATCCCCAGGACACCAGGGTTCTATCACCTGTAATGGTTATTTGGGAAGACAAACAGCATTACTTCAAACATTCCCTCCCACCTTCTTTTTTCCTCCCCCAACTTTATATGCTAAGCATGATGTCATATGGTGTGGAATATCCCTTTGGTCAGTAGGGGTCAGCTGTCCTGACTCTGCCCCCTCCCAACTCCTTGTGCACCCCCCAGCCTACTCACTGGTGGGGTGGAGTGAGGAACAGAAAAGGCCTTGACTCTGTGTGAGCAGTAACTAAAACATCCCTGGATTATCAACTCGGTTTTCAGCACAAATCCAGAACACAGCTCAAATATGAACTACTATGAAGAAAATTAACTCTATCCCAGCCAAAACCAGTTCACAAAGGAATAGAAATTTCCAGAAGATATTCCACGCCATATTCTTATGGCCTTAGGTGGTATAAATGAATAAACAAACTCTTCCACATTAAGAAAATAGAAACAAAGAGCATATTTCTTATCAAAATTAGACAGCACAAACTTTATCCATGCAAAAGGGCCTAAGGCAGCAGTGGGAATCTGTGTATTTCTTTCTTTCTCTGGTTCATCATACAGAATTAATTCCACTTGGATATAGAAAAGGTAGTTTATGTGAGAAGTCATGAGTTTATTTCATGGCTTTATAACATAAGCATTGAAGTCCCAGCAGGAGGCTTTGATAGTGTAGCTGTATTGTGAATTTTAAAACTATCTACATCAGCCAAATCCTAGTCCTTGATGGTTTTCTGATTTGAAAGTTGTCAGAGATCCAAGGGAAGTTGTTGAATCCAAATATGATGGATATGTCCAGATACGGAGCTGATGCTATTCAGTGTATTTTGATAACTACAGCAGAGATGTGCTAATCTCTACTGTCAGTTTCTGAAGCCAGTCTCTTCAGCTGTCTCTCTTCTCTGCCAGGGCATGGGAGAGGCTGGATTCTTCCTGGGCAGCTCAGTGTTCTTTGCAATACGAGATGCAGTGGCTGCTGCACGGAAAGAAAGAGGACTGCCCCTGGACTTCACACTGAACAGCCCTTTGACCGTTGAGCGAATTCGCATGGCCTGCACTGATGTCTTTACTGAGATGGTAAGGTGATTTTCTTTCCTTTCATGAGCTAGCTCCTCTATTCTCTTTAATCTGAGTGAGCAGTGCACATAGACTAATCAGTGAGCAAAATCTCTTTTCTTCAACATACCACAATTAGCAGAGCTTTGTACTTTATTTAACCAGTGGCACTTTGCTCACCTATGTTGACAGAGTAACATGAACTGACAGTCTAGAACTGAGGAACCTATGCTATTTCTTCAATGGTAATGTCTCCAATTTATGTATCTCCTTTAATCTAAAAGCCCTTGAAAAGACTTTTCAGATTATAGTCTTTGTATTTAGTGTCACTTTGTTTGCATCTCTGTTAGAAATTATGATGATGTCTGGACACAGAGTAGGTGTGCTCCATCATTTGTCCTATGCTTCTGGTCTAGACTGATTCCACTTTGAAGCATGAAAACTAGGGAGATGGAAATACAGGTTGATATGCATCCATGTCTTGTCAAAACATGGAGTTAGAATATAGGCTGGGTGAACAAGAGCACTCTCAAACATTTTAGATTTACATTTCTATGCAAGCATCACCACTGACAGTGTCATCCACAGAATCTAGGGGTGCAAATTTAAGATATTTACTGTAAAGGCCTAAAATGTCTAGGTTCCAATTACTTCATATAAGCTCATTTTTTGTGTCATGATCTGAATATTCTTAGAGCTGCTTGGGTGAACACATCCTTGATTTTAATAAAAAAGCAGAGGCTAAGAACAATTCTTCCCATTGTACAATTCATTTCCAGCTGGGTTTGAGACCTCTCCACCCTTCAGGCCATGCTCTCTCTTCTGTTTTGTGGAATGATGTCCAGGAGACACTGAAACAATGTTTCTCCTAAGGAGGAAAATGGATTTTAGGTATCCTGACCTTTTTCCTTTGGGAGCCTGGAAAATAGAAAACACCAGACCAAACTGATAAGGTCCATTAATTAAAGCTTTCAACTTAAAGAGCTCCATGGACCTGAGCCTGAGCATTGTACCCTTGGCTAAAAATTTCTCTATGAGAAGGAACACAAGTTGGGTCAGGCAAGCCTGCAGGTCCCTACGTCTTCCCCTGGCAGCCAGCTAGAACACCCAGATTTCAACCTACTTGCAGGTTGGGATTGTGAATTCCATATCCATCCACTTCTGTTTCCTTCTGTGCAGGATATCCAGTGATGAAGGCTTTCACAGTGAAATAACTTCTCATATTAATAAAAGTCCTAACTGAGATCAAGAGCCTTTGTGGGCTAAGCGTTGTGCAAACACAATTTAGAAATTAAATAAAAGTGAGGTTGTTACCTGGTCATTAGGAGCTGATGTTCTATCTCCAGGAATGCCCTCAGAAATGTAGTATCTCCTTGCAAACATCATTGCCTCCATGATTTAATGTGGTCTCATTAAACCATGTTGCATAATGGAACCTCATGTCAGTTCCTCTAAGCCTTTCAGGCTGTGAGCTCATCTGTGCTATGGACATATGCACTTAATTACCTGTTAAATTACAAGAACACCACTGTTGAGTAGAGGCAAGTTGATTGATTTCACAACCTTTTATAACATGAAAAAGTGAAGATGTGTGTGCAGTGACATTTAAATGGCTGATAAGGACCATGCATTTGTAAATTATAGTATGTTTTCTTTCCCCTTAGAAAAATGATGTTGTTTTTCTTAAATTTTCTTTCAGATTACAAAAGATAAACCTGGAACCTATAAGCCATGGGCCATCAATATATATTAATACTGCTCTCCTAAGTACCAAGCAACTAGATGTACTCCTTCAGCCACTTACTGACTGAAAGCACTTCTGCAAGAAAGAACCATAACACTTACACACACCAATATATATCTATCTGTCAAGCACCAGTTCTACTGTCATGCCATGTAAGAGACCTCTAGTTCGAAACATACATTTCTTTCTAAATCAAATTATGTTCCATGCTACACTGGAATAATTCTGGAGTTACCCCATGAGCTTCCAAGAATTCACATGCGATTTTGAAAATACCTGCAATGAAGAGCAGATCACAAATAGTACCATTTTGCCACTTCTGTGTCTAGTTCGAGATTCCTAACTGTTGTTACCCACTCTTTCTGTTCTTCTGGTACTTGAAAATCCCAAAGATCAGAATTAGACACTGTACAAATTAGTGATGGGCAATATATCAATGTTACTGCAGAGTAGAAATACCGAACGTTTTCTAGACACTGCTATATTATTATTATCACAGTGACTACAGAATATTCTGGCATAGCTCTTTGCTTCCTTGCAGCCCATCCCAGGCCTGCTCCATACCAGTTGCTCTCTCTGTGAACCACTATTGATTATGACCTCTCTCAGGGCTGGAATATAATCATTGCTATTCACTGCACTGTCGGCATTCACTCCTCTCCTTTGCTTTACCCACAATTTTGCTGCTTCTTTCCACTAAAACAGTGAAGAAGGACATAGCTGATGGCATCTGTAGGTAAGGAGAGGGCACAAGGTGAGGGAGGTATACTGGAGGTAGGAAGAGTTAAATAGCAGGACAGGTTCCAAATACCACCTTTGACTGAAGAAGTGAGGATTTCTGGGATAACATAAATTAGTAAGCAAAGAGATAGAGGGATGGACCACCATATTGCAAAACCTCACAGTCTTCTTATCTAAAACATTCATTTTGAAATGGGGTTGCCCACTGCAGCCATCAGCAGCTATACATAACAAATGCAGTAGATGTCTTAGATAAAAAGGTGGAGGGGAGAATGGCTAAGAGGAAACAACAACATTAGTTCACCATTAAAAATACGAGTGTCAGGTCCCATTTTAACTGTGGCAAACAACATTACTGGCACTCTGGCAGACACTGCTTTAGAAAAGAAGCTTAAAGTGATGCTGTGGCAGCTGTATGAATCTTGATGGAGCATTTCCCTGTGAGGAGGAAAAGAAAGTGCAAAAATATTTGAGAGGGAGAAAAGGAAATGGCTGAACTGATCCAACCTGTGTTTACATGCAAATTTATTTGCCTTTAACATTTGATAGGTCAGAGCAATAAAATTAACAGTAAGAACACATTTAACGTCTTTGTGTATCCAGAACACTAGCATAAGAAATAACTGGAGATACTCAACAGATATTGCATTAGTTCAGATCCTAGACTCATTTGTATAAACATAAATCTAGACTACTTTCATTGATTTTAAGGGTGAGCGTTCAGGCTTTAAACTAGCATGCTCTAGAAGAAATATGACCCTCAAGTAAATCATATTTAACCTAAATCTGTAGAGGTGCAACAAGATTTTATTTCTTTACAAATAAATTAATATTACAAATAATGAAGAAATTGACAGGTTATGTTGGTAAACTTTTCCTGTTCATTTCTCTTGGTAAATTGTGGGACTATAGCTAATGCGAAAAGCTCAGCTGGCAATATGCTTTTGCAATTTTGGAATATCAAACACTTCAAGGAGCTGGCAGCAGGAATTATTGTATCTTTGGGTTCTTTACCATAAAAGGCAATTTTCCTAACATGTGATTTATCTTCTTGTCTTTTTATTCAACTGTAATTTAGAATAACGCTCTCATTTCAGAATGAGTACCAAAGAAATCAGTGCCTTGGGTTTAGAATGAATGAACAAATACTGAGGTGACTATCCTCCCTCTGAATGTGACCTCCTTTTGGGTATTTTTGAATGTGCCATTTTGGGGATTTCATTGAGCTGTTAAACAGGATTTGCTTAAATATGTCTTCAATAAAAGCAAACTTCTAAGACACTGTCCTACTATTCTGTGACACGGTGATCTATAACCAATATTGTTTCAAGGAGAAAAAAATAGTAACAAAAATGGTGTGAGATGAAATCCAGCTCCTACTGATGATAAGAATGGCTATTGTTTGAGTTTAAAGTTCCAAACATGTGACTTGGCAAGCCTGCTGCTTTCCCATTAATCTGGTGCAGTAATGAATTTCATAGCAACAGACATACAGGAGTGGGGCTGTGGGCCTTGGGGGTCTTACAGACAGAAGGGGAGAGAATTGAGACTTCATAGGCTGAGTGTCTAGGGCTGGGTACCAGAGGGGTCCTTACTGTGTGCATGTGTATCTCTCTACATGTTTCCCAGTAATGGACCTTCATGTTAATCAGAGAAGAGGACAGGACAAGGGCATTGGTGCTCTGTGTGTCTGCATGAGTGTAGTGTTTCTCCTTTAACCTTTGTGGCCAGCTGTATTTTTATCTATTTATGTTTTATGTGTTTGAGTGTTTGCTTCTTGAGAAAACATGCTCAAGCCTTGCTACGGGTTGGACCTTGGAGAACGGAGCTGCATCAGCCTCACCTCTAGTGTGCTGATGCAGCCCTAACATATTCATCTAAAGAAATTGTATTTACTGCAATTGAGGCTCTCAGAAGCATGGAAAAGTCATCTTGTATGACTGAGACAAATTGTATTGTATTTCCAGGTACAAGTACAATACTCTAGCTGCAGAAAGGATGATGGTTTCATACATTCATGTGTCCCTACACAGAATTATAGAGTAGTTAGGGTTGGAAAGGACCTTAAGATCATCGAGTTCCAACCCCCCTGCCATGGGCAGGGACACCTCCCATTAAACCATGCCACCCAAGGCTATGTCCATCCTGGCCTTGAACACTGCCAGCGATGGAGCATTCACAACTTCCCTGGGCAGCATGACAAGCATAGGCTTTTTTCTTATTTGTAGAGCTGTCAGGTTTTTATATAACCAGCATATATATCTTGTGGAATGAACAAAATACTGATTTTACTACTTCCCATTTTACTCTAGTTTTAACCTGTAAGGGTAGTATACCTAAGTGAATGTTGGGATGGGTGATTGTGCCGATGCCTGTAGTCCAGGCAAGGACAGTGGAAGGTAAGCAGCCTCACTGGAGATATGGCATTACTTTAAGATAATCGAGTAGGACAACAGATAATCAACTGAATAAGACAGCAGGACCAGTTCTACTTGGATCAAAGAATTTTGCAGATAAAAGCTAAGAGTCTTCTTTTCCAAGTTTCAAGCGTAATCGCTTCTGCCTCTTGTACGCATAGATATGGAATGCTTGATTGCTTTTCTACATATAGATGTATTAGGGATAAGGTTTTCAAAGAATGTCTAACAGAAATAAAACTGCCAGAATTGGCGTGTTCCCTTGTTTGCAAGTGGCTGATGCAGACTACTTGGAGCACTGTGTAAGAACAGCGGTAGTTAACACTTCTTGCTTTCTTCTGAAAAGTACAGTTTAGCTGAGAGGCACAGTGATCTCCCTGCTAGGCCACACAAGGCGAAATAAAGGATTCACAGCTGAGGAGGGAGGTTGTTGGGATAAAACAGAAATAGAGCTGGGGATGACCTCAACTAAAGGGTCATGGTCACACAGGTAACCTCACTTTCCCCCAGCAGAGCAGAGTGACTCGCTCTGGTTATATACCTGGTAAGTGAACATTTCAAGAGCTTTAGCCAAAGGAACATTACACTTACACCTGGTGGAAATCTGGCTCTGTGTAAGGGCCAGAGGGAAGCTTCTGACTTCTAGGTTAGTTTTGTGGTTTGCCTTTTTGGGGAGCAAATAACTGAGTTGCAGTTGCATTTCCCTGTCCTGTATCACTGTGGAGAGGATGCTGTACATTGCTATATCCTGGATACAACTGGATAAATCTGCCTGGTAGACATCTCCAGTTACGTGCTGCTCTGTCAGTTTGGCAATGGAAGGGTGGCCAGACACTGGAACAGGCTGCCCAGTGAAGGGTCCTCCCGGGAAGTGTTCGCGACCCAGAGGCCCTCAATGACATGATTTAGTGGTGGCCTTGGCGGTACGGGGATAATGGTTGGACTTTATGATCCTAAAGCTCTTTTCCAACCTGTCTGATTCTACGACAGGCTGGACCTGCGCCCCAAAGAGGAAACTGGGTGGGAACAGGGCTGAGCACAGCAGTTACGTTCAGGGTCCCATGACGGCCCCTAGGGGCACGAGCCCTACTCACCGCAGCCCCCCGCACACAGCGGGATGCCCGAGCCCCATCCAGCGCGGGACTCGGACCTGCCCGACACCTCTGACCGGGCGGACCGGGGGACAAAGGGCAGAAAGCCCCGCGGGCCACCGCCTCCCACCGCCAGGGGTCGCCTCGCCTCCCAGCCAGACTGGTTGACGCGGGCTGCCGGCGCGGGGACGCACCGGGCGGGTACAGGCGAGTGACGGCAAATCACGAGGGCGTGGGGGGGGTGGATGCGCTCATTCCTGGAAAGGGGGGGTTCGAACGGAGAGCTCCACTCGCGGAGAAGGGGGGGCGCCCCGGGCAGATGAGCGTTGGGTGCCGGCGGGTCCGCAGCGCCAGCCGCGGGGAGCACGTTGTGCTGGGGAGCCCCAGCATGACCCTGGCCCTTTGCACCGCAACCTCCGGTGGAGCGGGATAGTCCGTCCCGGGCGGGGCGGAGCGCGGCCCTCCCCTCTTCCTCTCGCGGTGGTTCCGCTTGCAGAGCTCTCGCCCTGCTGCAGTCTTTCTTCGCCGCTGCTCGTGCCCGTCTCCGCTCCGGGCCGCTTGGGCGTTTTCTCTCTGCCTTAAAGTCGGTGAGGAGATGGGCCGGGCAGGGCCGGGGCAGCCGCCAGGAGAGAGGGGCGGCCTGTTAGGGCCGGCTGCTGCCACACGAGGCTGGGCCGGGCCTGGCTGGGCTGTGGCGGCCGCGCCACACCCGGGCGGGGAGGGGGGACTCGGCTCCATCTTCCCCCGCACGGGCACCGGAGCGCGGCGGCAGCAAAACCTCCGCGCGGTGCGGCGGCGATGAGGGGGGAACCCCGC